>JARBDR010000140.1:0-20677 GCA_029721355.1 Tegillarca granosa
TTTCTATATACAGTGTTTTACTATATAGGTTTTCTATATACAGTGTTTTGTATAACAGTTTTTCTATGTTCAGTATTTCTATATATAGTTTTTTACTATATAAAGTGTTTAACTATATACAGTGTTTTTCTATACATTGTTTTACCATATACCGTGTTTTACTATATACATTGTTTTACTATAAACAGGTGTTTTCCTATGTTCAGTGTTTTCTATATACAGTGTTTTACTATATACAGTGTTTTTCCATATACAATGTTTTCTATATACATGTTTTACTATATACAGTGTTTTTCTATATACAGTGTTTTACTATATACGGTGTTTTACTATATGAAGTGTTTTTACTATACACAGTGTTTTACTATATCAGTGTTTACTATATAGTGTTTTTACTATATACAGTGTTTTACTATATACAGTGTTTTACTATATACAGTGTTTTCTATATCAGTGTATTACTATATACGGTTTTTAACTATATACGTTTTACTATATATATAGTGTTTTACTCTATAAAATGTTTACTATATACAGTGTTAACTATATCAGTGTTTTACTATATTAAGTGTTTGACTATATACCATAATTTACATATACAGTGTTTTACTAATACAGTGTTTTACTATATAAAGTGTTTGACTATATACCATGTTTTACTATATACAGTGTTTCACTATATACAGTGTTTTACTATATAGTGTTTTACTATATACAGTGTTACTATATAAAGGTTTTTACTATATGCCGTGTTTTACTATATACAGTGTTTTCGTATAGACAGTGTTTTTACTAGATAGTGTTTTACTATTTACAGTCTTTACTATAAAAAGTGTTTTACTATATACCGTGTTTTACTATATACAGTGTTTTACTATATACAGTGTTTTTACTATATAGTGTTTTACTATTTACAGTCTTTTACTATAAAAAGTGTTTTACTATATACCGTGTTTTACTATATACAGTGTTTTACTATATACAGTGTTTTACTATATAGTGTTTTACTATCTACAGTGATTTACTATATACAGTGTTTTACCATATACAGTGTTGTTCTATATACAGTGTTTTCTATATACATTGTTTTACTATGTACAGTGTTTTCTATATACCAGTGTTTTTCTATATACAGTGTTTTCTGTATAACATCGTTTTACTATATACATGTGTTTCTATATATAGTTTTTTACTATATACAGTGTTTAACTATATACAGTGTTTTACTAATAAAGTGTGTGACTATATACCATGTTGTTTACGTATATACAGTGTTTTACTATATACAGGTGTTTTTACTTTATAAAGTGTTTGGACTATATCCATGTTTTTCTATATACAGTGTTTCACTATATACAGTGTTTTACTATATAGTGTTTTACTATATACAGTTGTTTACTATATAAAGTGTTTTATTATATGCCGTGTTTTTACTATATAATAGTGTTTTTACTATATACAGTGTTTTATTATATAGTGTTTTACTATTTACAGTGTTTTACTAATAAAGTGTTTTACTATATGCCGTGTTTTACTATATATACAGTGTTTTACTATATACAGTGTTTTACTATATAAAGTGTTTTACAATGCCGTGTTTTTACTATAAACAGTGTTTTACTAGATACAGTGTTTTACTATATCGTGTTTTTACTATATACAGTGTTTTACTATTATATAAAGTGTGTTAACTATATAAGTGTTTTACTATATACCGTGTTTTACTAATACAGTGTTCTACTATATAGTTTTTACTATATACAGTGTTTTACTATATACCGTGTTTTACTATATACAGTGTTTTACTATATACATGTTTAACTATATAGTGTTTTACTATATAGAGTGTTTTACTATATACAGTGTTTTACTATACAGTGTTTTACTATATACAGTGTTTTACTATATAAAGTGTTTTACTATATACCGTGTTTTACTATCTACAGATTTTTACTATATACAGTTTTACTATATAGTGTTTTTACTATATACAGTGATTACTAAATACAGTGTTTTACTATTTCTGTGTTTTACCATATACAGTGTTGTTCTATATACAGTGTTTTCTATATACATTGTTTACTATGTACAGTGTTTTCTATATACCAGTGTTTTACTATATTAGGTGTTTTTCTATATACAGTGTTGTGTATATACATTGTTTTTCTATGTTCAGTATTTTCTATATATAGTTTTTTTACTAATAAAGTGTTTAACTATATACAGTGTTTTTCTATATACAGTTTTTTCTATATTACATTGTTTTACCATATACCGTGTTTTACTATATACATTGTTTTTACTATACAACAGTGTTTTTCCTATGTACCGTGTTTTCTATATACCGTGTTTACTAGTATACAGTGTTTTTCCACTATACAATTGTTTTCTATATACAGTGTTTTACTATATACAGTGTTTTCTATAACAGTGTTTTACTATATACGGTGTTTTACTATATGAAGTGTTTTTACTATACACATGTGTTTTACTATATACAGGTGATTACTCTATAAGTGTTTTACTATATACAGTGTTTTACTATATACAGTGTTTTACTATATACAGTGTTTTCTATATACAGTGTTATTACTATATACGGTGTTTTACTATATACAGTTTTTGTACTATTATAGTGTTTTACTCTATAATATGTTTTACTATATACAGTGTTTTACTATATACAGTGTTTTACTTTTATACTATGTTTTACTATATACCGTGTTTTCTATATACCGTGTTTTACTATATACCGTGTTTACTATATACAGTGTTTACTATATACAGTGTTTTACTATATACAGTGTTTTACTATATACAGTTTTCTATATATAGTGTTTTACTATATATATAGTTTTCTATATATATTGTTTTACTATATATTTATATATATATATATTTATGATGTTCTCTATATAAAGACCTTTGTGTCGCCATCTTTGTGTTTTATTTTGTCTCGCCTACCCTACTGCAAGTGTCTTTGGTGCAGAGTTTCCTGTGTAGCGGCAAAATTTGTGATGATGATGAATCATTAATAACTACTCGGGATCAAACCTATTGACAAGGGATTTGTTTCAATAAATAAAAAATACTTTAAAACACGTGTATAAATGAAACGTCTATGAATTTTAGAAACAGACTATACATAGGTATTTGACCTTTTTGATACGGATTATATTTTGACCTACTATTATAATATAAACATTATGTGTGTCAAGCAAACGTTACACTTGATAGGTTATTCCGTCTAATTTAGGGAATATTATATATATATATATATATATATATATATATATATATATATATATATATATATATATATATATATATATATATATAAAACCTAGAGTATTAAATAAAACAATAACTGTTGATTTGATAAAACTTTGTTGGTAAGGGTGACAAGATATGACATCCAAATTATGACTATTTCAAGGACAAGATTTGTTCATTGTCAGTTACCTGGTTTGTTTCTGATGTAAAGCGAGTTAAGTATAAACTGTACATATTAAAGCATCATCTATCTGTGAAGTTGTTAAGATACAAGGTGTTTAGTCTGATGTTTGTAGATGTGTTTGACAGATTATTTTTTTAAGACCGGTGTCTAAATACATCATTTTAAATGTCCTGTTGTTAAGTCCAATGTTTTGAAATAACGTCGTTGTCTAGATTAGTTTTAAAGGTACTGTACATAGTCAGTGTCCGATACTCATTGATAAGTCCAGTGTTTAAGGCGAGTAACTAGAAACATTATTTTGCTTTGTTGCTTAGACCAGTGTTTCAACCCAGTTAAAAAGGCTATTATATTTTAAGACTTGTTCCTAGGTAGACTTACCAGTGTTTTGAGACTTGTTCCTAAACTAACCACTATTTAAGACTTGTTCTTAGATTAACCAGTGTTTTAAGACTTGTTCCTTAGACTAACCAGTGTTTAAAGACTTGTTCCTAGACGAACCACTGTTTTGAGACTTGTTTCTAGGACTAACAAGTGTTTTTAGACTTGTTTCTAGACATACCAGTGCTTTTAGACTTGTTCCTAGAGTAACCAGTGTTTTTAAGACTTGTTCCTAGTTTAACCGAGGCTTTTAGATTTGTTGCTATACTCACCAGTGTTTTAAGACTTGTTTATAGACTAACCATTGTTTTTAGACTTGTTTCTTGACTAACCAGTGTTTTTAGACTTGTTCCTACACTAACCAGTGTTTTTAGACTTGTTCCTACACTAACCAGTATTTTTAGACTTGTTCCTAGACTAACCAGTGTTTTTAGACTTGTTCCAAGACTAACCAGTATTTTTAGATTTCTTCCTAGACTAACCAGTATTTTAAGACTTGTTCCTAGACTAACCAGTGTTTTAGACTTGTTCTTAGACAAACCGGTGTTTTTAGACTTGTTCCTACATTAACCATTGATTTATACTTGTTCCTAGACTAACCAGTGTAAAAAGACTTGTTTCTAGACTAACCAGTGTTATTAGACTTGTTTCTAGACATACCAGTGCTTTTAGACTTGTTCCTAGAGTAACAAGTGCTTTAAGACTTGTTCCTAGACTAACCAGTGTTTTGAGACTTGTTCCTAGACTAACCACTGTTTTTAGACTTGTTGCTAGAGTAACCACTGTTTTTAGACTTGTTTATAGACTAACCAGTGTTTAAAGACTTGTTCCTAGACTAACTAGTGCTTTTAGAGTTGTTGGTAGACTAACCACTGTTTTAAGACTTGTTTCTAAACTAGCCAGTGTTTAAAGACTTGTTTCTTGACTAACAAGTGTTTTAAGACTTGTTCCTAGACTAACCACTGTTTTTAGATTTGTTCTAAGACTAACCACTGTTTTTAGACTTGTTGCTAGACTAACCACTGTTTTAGACTTGTTGCTAGACTAACTACTGTTTTTTAGACTGTTTCTAGACTAACCCAGTGTTTAAAGACTTGTTCCTAGACTAACAAGTGCTTTTAGAGTTGTTGCTAGACGATCAAATGCTTTTAGACTTGTTCCTAGACTAACCAGTGTTTTGAGACTTGTTCCTAGATTAACCACTGTTTTTAGACTTGTTTCTAGACTAACCACTGTTTTAGACTTGTTTTCTAGACTAACCACTGTTTTAGACTTGTTTCTAAACTAGCCAGTGTTTAAAGACTTGTTTCTTGACTTACAAGTGTTTAAAGACTTGTTCCTTGACTAACCAGTGTTTTGAGACTTTTTCCTAGACTAACCAGTGCTTTATACTTGTTCCTAGACTAACCACTGTTTTTAGACTTGTTCCTAGACTAACCAGTGTTTAAAGACTTGTTCCTAGATTAACAAGTCCTTTTAGAGTTGTTGCTAGACGATCAAATGCTTTTAGACTTGTTCCTAGACTAACCAGTGTTTTGAGACTTGTTCCTACACTAACCAGTATTTTAAACTTGTTCCTAGACTAACCAGTGTTTTTAGACTTGTTCCAAGACTAACCAGTATTTTTAGATTTCTTCCTAGACTAACCAGTATTTTAAGACTTGTTCCTAGACTAACCAGTGTTTTAGACTTGTTCCTAGACTAACCGGTGTTTTTAGACTTGTTCCTACATTAACCAGTGATTTATACTTGTTCCTAGACTAACCAGTGTTATTAGACTTGTTTCTAGACTAACCAGTGTTATTAGACTTGTTTCTAGACATACCAGTGCTTTTAGACTTGTTCCTAGAGTAACAAGTGCTTTAAGACTTGTTCCTAGACTAACCAGTGTTTTGAGACTTGTTCCTAGACTAACCACTGTTTTTAGACTTGTTGCTAGAGTAACCACTGTTTTTAGACTTGTTTCTAGACTAACCAGTGTTTAAAGACTTGTTCCTAGACTAACTAGTGCTTTTAGAGTTGTTGCTAGACTAACCACTGTTTTTAGACTTGTTTCTAAACAAGCCAGTGTTTAAAGACTTGTTTCTTGACTAACAAGTGTTTAAAGACTTGTTCCTAGACTAACCACTGTTTTTAGATCTGTTCTAAGACTAACCAGTGTTTTTAGACTTGTTCCTAGACTAACCACTGTTTTTAGACTTGTTGCTAGACTAACTACTGTTTTTAGACTTGTTTCTAGACTAACCAGTGTTTAAAGACTTGTTCCAAGACTAACAAGTGCTTTTAGAGTTGTTGCTAGATGATCAAATGCTTTTAGACTTGTTCCTAGACTAACCAGTGTTTTGAGACTTGTTCCTAGACTAACCACTGTTTTGAGATTTGTTTCTAGACTAACCACTGTTTTTAAACTTGTTTCTAGACTAACCACTGTTTTAGACTTGTTTCTAAACTAGCCAGTGTTTAAAGACTTGTTTCTTGACTTACAAGTGTTTAAGGACTTGTTCCTTGACTAACCAGTGTTTTGAGACTTTTTCCTAGACTAACCAGTGCTTTATACTTGTTCCCAGACTAACCACTGTTTTTAGACTTATTCCTAGACTAACCAGTGTTTAAAGACTTGTTCCTAGATTAACAAGTGCTTTTAGAGTTGTTGCTAGACGATCAAATGATTTTAGACTTGTTCCTAGACTAACCAGTGTTTTGAGACTTTTCCTAGACTAACCAGTGTTTTATACTTGTTCCTAGACTAACCAGTGTTTTTAGACTTGTTCTTAGACTAACCAGTATTTTAGACTTGTTCTTAGACTAACAAGTATTTTTTAGACTTGTTTCTAGACTAACCATTGTTTTCAGACTTGTTTCTAGACTAACCAGTGTTTTTAGACTTGTTCTTAGACTAACAGGTGTTTTTAGACTTGTTCCTAGACTAACTAGTGTTTTATACTTGTTCCTAATCTAACCAGTGTAAAAAGACTTGTTCCTAGACTAACCAGTGTTTTTAGACTTGTTTCTATACTAACCAGTGTTTTGAGACTTGTTCTTAGACTAACCACTGTTTTTAAACTTGTTTCTAGACTAACCACTGTTTTTAGACTTTTTTCTAAACTAGCCAGTGTTTAAAGACTTGTTTCTTGACTTATAAGTGTTTTGGGGACTTGTTCCTAGACTAACCAGTGTTTTGAGACCTTTTCCTAGACTAACCACTGTTTTAGACTTGTTCCTAGACTAACCAGTGTTTTTAGACTTGTTCCTAGATTAACCATTATTTTTAGACTTGTTCCTAGACTAACCAGTGTTTTTAGACTTGTTTCTAAACTAGCCAGTGTTTAAAGACTTGTTTCTTGACCAACAAGTGTTTAAAGACTTGTTCCTAGACTAACCAGTGTTTTGAGACTTTTTCCTAGACTAACCAGTGTTTTATACTTGTTTCTAGACTAACCATTGTTTTTAGACTTGTTTCTAAACTAACCAGTGTTTAAAGACTTGTTTCTTGACTAACAAGTGTTTAAAGACTTGTTCCTAGACTAACCACTGTTTTTAGACTTTTTTCCTAGACAAACCAGTGTTTTTAGACTTGTTTCTAAACTAGCCAGTGTTTAAAGACTTGTTTCTTGACCAACAAGTGTTTAAAGACTTGTTCCTTGACTAACTTGTGTTTTGAGACTTTTTCCTAGACTAACCAGTGTTTTAGACTTGTTCCTAGACTAACCAGTGTTTTTAGACTTGTTCCTAAACTAACCAGTGTTTTTAGACTTGTTCCTAGACTAACCAGTGTTTAAGACTTGTTCGTAGACTAACCAGTATTTTTAGACTTGTTCCTAGACTAACCAGTGTTTTTTAGACTTGTCTCTAGACTAACCATTGTTTTTAGACTTGTTTCTAAACTAACCAGTGTTTAAAGACTTGTTTCTTGACTAACAAGTGTTTAAAGACTTGTTCCTAGACTAACCACTGTTTTTAGATTTGTTCCTAGACTAACCACTGTTTTTAGACTTGTTTCTAGACTAACCAGTGTTTAAAGACTTGTTCCTAGACTAACAAGTGCTTTTAGAGTTGTTGCTAGATGATCAAATGCTTTTAGGCTTGTTCCTAGACTAGCCAATGTTTAAAGACTTGTTCCTAGACTAACCACTGTTTTTAGACTTGTTTGTAGACTAACCAGTAATTTTAGACTTGTTCCTTGACAAACCATTGTTTTTTGGACTTGTTCTAGACTAACCATTGTTTTTAGACTTGTGTCTAAACTAGCCAGTGTTTAAAGACTTGTTTCTTGACTAACAAGTGTTTAAAGACTTGTTCCTAGACTAACTCTGTTTTTAGATTTGTTCCTAGACTAACCAGTGTTTTTAGACTTGTTCCTAGACTAACCACTGTTTTTAGACTTGTTGCTAGACTAACTACTCTTTTTAGACTTGTTTCTAGACTAACCAGTGTTTAAAGACTTGTTCCTAGACTAACAAGTGCTTTTAGAGTTGTTGCTACATGATCAAATGCTTTTAGGCTTGTTTCTAGACTAACCAGTGTTTTCAGACTTGTTCCTAGACTAACCAGTGTTGTGAGACTTTTTCCTAGACTGACCAGTGTTTTTAGACTTGTTTCTATACTAACCAGTGTTTTGAGACTTGTTCTTAGACTAACCACTGTTTCTAAACTTGTTTCTAGATAAACCACTGTTTTTAGACTTTTTTCTAAACTTGCCAGTGTTTAAAGACTTGTTTCTTGACTTATAAGTGTTTTGGGGACTTGTTCCTAGACTAACCAGTGTTTTGAGACCTTTTCCTAGACTAACCACTGTTTTAGACTTGTTCCTAGACTAACCAGTGTTTTTAGACTTGTTCCTAGATTAACCATTATTTTTAGACTTGTTCCTAGACTAACCAGTGTTTTTAGACTTGTTTCTAAACTAGCCAGTGTTTAAAGACTTGTTTCTTGACCAACAAGTGTTTAAAGACTTGTTCCTAGACTAACCAGTGTTTTGAGACTTTTTCCTAGACTAACCAGTGTTTTATACTTGTTCCTAGACTAACCATTGTTTTTAGACTTGTTTCTAAACTAACCAGTGTTTAAAGACTTGTTTCTTGACTAACAAGTGTTTAAAGACTTGTTCCTTGACTAACCAGTGTTTTGAGACTTGTTTCTAGACTAACCAGTGTTTTTAGACTTGTTCTTAGACTAACAAGTGTTTTTAGACTTGTTCCTAGACTAACTAGTGTTTTATACTTGTTCCTAATCTAACCAGTGTAAAAAGACTTGTTCCTAGACTAACCAGTGTTTTTAGACTTGTTTCTATACTAACCAGTGTTTTGAGACTTGTTCTTAGACTAACCACTGTTTTTAAACTTGTTTCTAGACTAACCACTGTTTTTTAGACTTTTTTCTAAACTAGCCAGTGTTTAAAGACTTGTTTCTTGACTTATAAGTGTTTTGGGGACTTGTTCCTAGACTAACCAGTGTTTTGAGACCTTTTCCTAGACTAACCACTGTTTTAGACTTGTTCCTAGACTAACCAGTGTTTTTAGACTTGTTCCTAGATTAACCATTATTTTTAGACTTGTTCCTAGACTAACCAGTGTTTTTAGACTTGTTTCTAAACTAGCCAGTGTTTAAAGACTTGTTTCTTGACCAACAAGTGTTTAAAGACTTGTTCCTAGACTAACCAGTGTTTTGAGACTTTTTCCTAGGCTAACCAGTGTTTTATACTTGTTCCTAGACTAACCAGTGTTTTTAGACTTGTTTCTATACTAACCAGTGTTTTGAGACTTGTTCTTAGACTAACCACTGTTTTTAAACTTGTTTCTAGACTAACCACTGTTTTTAGACTTTTTTCTAAACTAGCCAGTGTTTAAAGACTTGTTTCTTGACTTATAAGTGTTTTGGGGACTTGTTCCTAGACTAACCAGTGTTTTGAGACCTTTTCCTAGACTAACCACTGTTTTAGACTTGTTCCTAGACTAACCAGTGTTTTTGGACTTGTTCCTAGATTAACCATTATTTTTAGACTTGTTCCTAGACTAACCAGTGTTTTTAGACTTGTTTCTAAACTAGCCAGTGTTTAAAGACTTGTTTCTTGACCAACAAGTGTTTAAAGACTTGTTCCTAGACTAACCAGTGTTTTGAGACTTTTTCCTAGGCTAACCAGTGTTTTATACTTGTTCCTAGACTAACCAGTGTTTTTAGACTTGTTTCTATACTAACCAGTGTTTTGAGACTTGTTCTTAGACTAACCACTGTTTTTAAACTTGTTTCTAGACTAACCACTGTTTTTAGACTTTTTTCTAAACTAGCCAGTGTTTAAAGACTTGTTTCTTGACTTATAAGTGTTTTGGGGACTTGTTCCTAGACTAACCAGTGTTTTGAGACCTTTTCCTAGACTAACCACTGTTTTAGACTTGTTCCTAGACTAACCAGTGTTTTTGGACTTGTTCCTAGATTAACCATTATTTTTAGACTTGTTCCTAGACTAACCAGTGTTTTTAGACTTGTTTCTAAACTAGCCAGTGTTTAAAGACTTGTTTCTTGACCAACAAGTGTTTAAAGACTTGTTCCTAGACTAACCAGTGTTTTGAGACTTTTTCCTAGACTAACCAGTGTTTTATACTTGTTTCTAGACTAACCATTGTTTTTAGACTTGTTTCTAAACTAACCAGTGTTTAAAGACTTGTTTCTTGACTAACAAGTGTTTAAAGACTTGTTCCTAGACTAACCACTGTTTTTAGACTTTTTCCTAGACAAACCAGTGTTTTTAGACTTGTTTCTAAACTAGCCAGTGTTTAAAGACTTGTTTCTTGACCAACAAGTGTTTAAAGACTTGTTCCTTGACTAACTTGTGTTTTGAGACTTTTTCCTAGACTAACCAGTGTTTTAGACTTGTTCCTAGACTAACCAGTGTTTTTAGACTTGTTCCTAAACTAACCAGTGTTTTTAGACTTGTTCCTAGACTAACCAGTGTTTAAGACTTGTTCGTAAACTAACCAGTATTTTTAGACTTGTTCCTAGACTAACCAGTGTTTTTTAGACTTGTTTCTAGACTAACCATTGTTTTTAGACTTGTTTCTAAACTAACCAGTGTTTAAAGACTTGTTTCTTGACTAACAAGTGTTTAAAGACTTGTTCCTAGACTAACCACTGTTTTTAGATTTGTTCCTAGACTAACCACTGTTTTTAGACTTGTTTCTAGACTAACCAGTGTTTAAAGACTTGTTCCTAGACTAACAAGTGCTTTTAGAGTTGTTGCTAGATGATCAAATGCTTTTAGGCTTGTTCCTAGACTAGCCAATGTTTTGAGACTTGTTCCTAGACTAACCACTGTTTTTAGACTTGTTTGTAGACTAACCAGTAATTTTAGACTTGTTCCTTGACAAACCATTGTTTTTTGGACTTGTTCTAGACTAACCATTGTTTTTAGACTTGTGTCTAAACTAGCCAGTGTTTAAAGACTTGTTTCTTGACTAACAAGTGTTTAAAGACTTGTTCCTAGACTAACTCTGTTTTTAGATTTGTTCCTAGACTAACCAGTGTTTTTAGACTTGTTCCTAGACTAACCACTGTTTTTAGACTTGTTGCTAGACTAACTACTCTTTTTAGACTTGTTTCTAGACTAACCAGTGTTTAAAGACTTGTTCCTAGACTAACAAGTGCTTTTAGAGTTGTTGCTAGATGATCAAATGCTTTTAGGCTTGTTTCTAGACTAACCAGTGTTTTCAGACTTGTTCCTAGACTAACCAGTGTTGTGAGACTTTTTCCTAGACTGACCAGTGTTTTTAGACTTGTTTCTATACTAACCAGTGTTTTGAGACTTGTTCTTAGACTAACCACTGTTTCTAAACTTGTTTCTAGATAAACCACTGTTTTTAGACTTTTTTCTAAACTTGCCAGTGTTTAAAGACTTGTTTCTTGACTTATAAGTGTTTTGGGGACTTGTTCCTAGACTAACCAGTGTTTTGAGACCTTTTCCTAGACTAACCACTGTTTTAGACTTGTTCCTAGACTAACCAGTGTTTTTAGACTTGTTCCTAGATTAACCATTATTTTTAGACTTGTTCCTAGACTAACCAGTGTTTTTAGACTTGTTTCTAAACTAGCCAGTGTTTAAAGACTTGTTTCTTGACCAACAAGTGTTTAAAGACTTGTTCCTAGACTAACCAGTGTTTTGAGACTTTTCCTAGACTAACCAGTGTTTTATACTTGTTCCTAGACTAACCATTGTTTTTAGACTTGTTTCTAAACTAACCAGTGTTTAAAGACTTGTTTCTTGACTAACAAGTGTTTAAAGACTTGTTCCTAGACTTACCACTGTTTTTAGACTTTTTCCTAGACTAACCAGTGTTTTTAGACTTGTTTCTAAACTAGCCAGTGTTTAAAGACTTGTTTCTTGACCAACAAGTGTTTAAAGACTTGTTCCTTGACTAACCAGTGTTTTGAGACTTTTTCCTAGACTAACCAGTGTGTTAGACTTGTTCCTAGACTAACCAGTGTTTTTAGACTTGTTCCTAAACTAACCAGTGTTTTAAACTTGTTCCTAGACTAACCAGTGTTTAAGACTTGTTCGTAGACTAACCAGTATTTTTAGACTTGTTCCTAGACTAACCAGTGTTTTTTAGACTTGTTTCTAGACTAACCATTGTTTTTAGACTTGTTTCTAAACTAACCAGTGTTTAAAGACTTGTTTCTTGACTAACAAGTGTTTAAAGACTTGTTCCTAGACTAACCACTGTTTTTAGATTTGTTCCTAGACTAACCACTGTTTTTAGACTTGTTTCTAGACTAACCAGTGTTTAAAGACTTGTTCCTAGACTAACAAGTGCTTTTAGAGTTGTTGCTAGATGATCAAATGCTTTTAGGCTTGTTCCTAGACTAGCCAATGTTTTGAGACTTGTTCCTAGACTAACCACTGTTTTTAGACTTGTTTGTAGACTAACCAGTAATTTTAGACTTGTTCCTTGACAAACCATTGTTTTTTGGACTTGTTCTAGACTAACCATTGTTTTTAGACTTGTGTCTAAACTAGCCAGTGTTTAAAGACTTGTTTCTTGACTAACAAGTGTTTAAAGACTTGTTCCTAGACTAACTCTGTTTTTAGATTTGTTCCTAGACTAACCAGTGTTTTTAGACTTGTTCCTAGACTAACCACTGTTTTTAGACTTGTTGCTAGACTAACTACTCTTTTTAGACTTGTTTCTAGACTAACCAGTGTTTAAAGACTTGTTCCTAGACTAACAAGTGCTTTTAGAGTTGTTGCTAGATGATCAAATGCTTTTAGGCTTGTTTCTAGACTAACCAGTGTTTTTAGACTTGTTCCTAGACTAACCAGTGTTGTGAGACTTTTTCCTAGACTGACCAGTGTTTTTAGACTTGTTCTAGACTAACCAGTGCTTTTAGACTTCTTGCTAGACTAACAAGTGCTTTTAGACTTGTTCCTAGACTAATCACTGTTTTAAGACTTGTTTCTAAACTAGCCAGTGTTTTAAGACTTGTTCCTAGACTAACCACTGTTTTTAGACTTGTTCCTAGACTAACCATTGTTTTATACTTGTTCTAGACTAACCAGTGCTTTTAGACTTCTTGCTAGACTAACAAGTGCTTTTAGACTTGTTCCTAGACTAACCAGTGTTTTGAGACTTGTTCCTACACTAACAACTGTTTTAAGACTTGTTTCTAAACTAGCCAGTGTTTAAAGACTTGTTTCTAGACTAACCACTGTTTAAAGACTTGTTTCTAAACTAGCCAGTGTTTTAGACTATCCAGGGCTATTAGACTTGCTCCTAGACAAATCAGTGTTTTGAGACTTTTTTCTAAAATAATCAGTGTTTTAGACATGTTTCTAGACTGGCCAGTGTTTTTAGACTCATGTGTAGACTAGTCATTGTTTTGGGGACTTGTTCCTAGACTAACCAGTGGTTTTATACTTGTTCCTAGACTAACTGTTGTTTTATACTTGTTCCTAGACTAACCAGTGTTTTATACTTGTTCCTAGACTAACCAGTGTTTTATACTTGTTCCTAGACTAATCAGTGTTTTATACTTGTTCCTAGACTAACCAGTGTTTTATACTTGTTCCTAGACTAACCAGTGTTTTATACTTGTCCGTAGACTAACCAGTGTTTTATACTTGTTCCTAGACTAACCAGTGTTTTATACTTGTTTCTAGACTAACTAGTGTTTATACTTGTACCTAGACTAACCAGTGTTTTATACTTGTTCCTAGACTAACCTGTATTTTATAATTGTTTCTAGACTAACCAGTGTTTTATACTTGTTCCTAGACTAACCAGTGTTTATACTTGTTCCTAGACTAACCAGTGTTTTATACTTGTTCCTAGACTAACCAGTGTTTTATACTTGTTCCTAAACTAACCAGTGTTTTATACTTGTTCCTAGACTAACCACTGTTTTATACTTGTTCCTCGACTAACCAGTGTTTTATACTTGTTCCTAGACTAACCAGTGTTTTATACTTGTTCCTAGAATAATCACTGTTTTATACTTGTTCCTAGACTAACCAGTGTTTTATACTTGTTCCTAGACTAACCAGTGTTTTATACTTGTTCCTAGACTAACCAGTGTTTTATACTTGTTCCTAGACTTACCAGTGTTTAAGGTTTGTTGTAAAACCATTGTTTTAATGCTCGGTCCGTTCTATGTAATGTTATGAAGACCGGTGTTTAACGCTTCTAAGACCAGTTTTTAAAAGCCATGTTGCTTTTAATGCCTGTTTAGGCGCTGTTTTTGCCTTAATCACCGATTGATAGAACTTGTTTTCCCAGAATTGTTGTTTAGTCTGATGTTTAAAGTCCCTTTGTTAAGACTATTGTTTATGGGTTGTTGCTAAATACAACAAGATATTTGTTATCATTTACGTCTAAAGGCGGTGTGTTAAATGCATGGCTCAGTAACACAATATCGTTTAACATTGATATTTTAAGGTATTCTTGAAAGTCACGTGCTTTAAGACACTACTGATTACGCCCGTTTTAAAGTTAGAGTGTTACCTAGCTATTTTAAGGTGCCATTGCTAAGTTCAATTCTGTTGTATAATGCACCCTTTCTTAGATCTTTTTTTAAAAGAAGCATTAAGTTTTCCTATGCATAATATGAAACGGTGTATGTTTTCTTAACTATACCTCTAATGAAAAATGTCATACTTAGATCAATAATGAAACCTACATGGAAATTCAGAATTTTGCATAATTTGACTTTCCTTCGAAATAGATTAAGAGTGGCTAAAAATAGCAGTATTGAAATTATCATTTCCTCAAGTAAAAACCGCTACAACTCGTATGAAGTAGATATCAATAAAATTAGAGGGTTTCTGCATGAACTTAGAAAATTAAAACGCTTCATCTACATTTATTTATTTATTGTTTGGACACCGTTTTATATATATATATATATATATATATATATATATATATATATATATATATATATATATATATATATATATATATATATATATATATACAGGATGGCCCGCTTACGGTAAATAAAACTCCAGCTGTGGTGAAGCGACAGATGATCATAACGTCAAAATGAGAAAAACTTTTTAGCAACAATGTGTTTACTTTTATTAATTATATATAGTTACTTTAATTATTTTATTTACTTATTTATCTAAGAAACCTTCGTGTTGCTTATTTGTAGAAAATGAGAAAAAACGTGTCAATTCTATATTTTAATGTACACGTATTAATTTATATGCCAGGTTGTGAACTTTTTTCAGAATTTATTATTGAGCGATGTGAGAGGTTTATATGGGATATATGAAAAACGAATCGCTTCACAATAACGATAATTTCATTATATCGGTATGTCACCAGCTGTATTTGTACGAATGTTTTTAAACTGTGTTTAATTATGACAATGTGCTTTTGGAAATTTTTGTTTTGTCGCGACTCATTTTTCGTCACAATTAAGTGATTCAAGTTTCACTTTATTAAAGAGGATTTTCCGGACTCCATGAGACTGGAGGGAATGTCCCTCTAGCGTACTGAACGGGTATATTACCGGCATGCAGATGCTAAATTTAGTACATCATGTGACACGTCATTTAAATGCTCTAAATAAGGAAACTTAAATAACTACACATTAAGTCGTTAATATCTGGTTCGTCAAAAACAAAACAAATAAATTATAACATTATCATTGAGTTAGAGCATTATCATCATGAGAGAGAGAGAGAGAGAGAGAGAGGAGAGAGAGAGAGAGAGAGAGAGAGATTTGTGGATATACACACCATTTTTAATCGATTTATTGATTTCACTTCTTTAATATTAGCGATCAACTTACTAATGTGTATTGATCGTTGTTGTAAACCCCGGGCTAGTGTACGTAGCAAAAAAAAAAAAAAAGTTAATTCATTTTACTGTTAAAAAGGCGGTCTCTATACACAAGTCGAAATAAAACAATTAATGATGATGATCTCTCTAAGCACGTTTTAGCCTTCATGAAAATCCGCCATAAGTGATCATTGTATTGGGACTTGGATTAATACTAACTCTTTATAGTGATGTCGTCTTTGGTTGAGTGCATGTGAATGCATACATGTGTATTATGAACTAGTGCACAGATGGGCAACTGCTGGAAGCCGTTTATTCCGACTCCGCTCAAACCGTTTATTCCGGCTCCGCTCAAACCGTCTATGCCGACTCCGCGCATAAATAAATAAATAAATAAATAAATAAATAAATAAATAAAAAGCAATTGATGTGAAATATAGCAGAACATTGTGTCATAATTGGATTCGGCGAACCTTTGTCCCTTGAATCCTGAGTCTGTCTCTCTGTCATTTGATCCATGTACACAATTCATATATCATCTCCAGCTATCGGGTACTATGATCAGGCGGCGTAACTCTGATCGGTAGTTTACCTGTGCCATTTAGAGTTGTCGTTACTGCCAGATAGCGTACTTGCTGATGATTTAACTTTACTCTCTCTCTCTCTCTCTCTCTCTCTCTCTCTCTCTCTCTGAATTATTCTTTAAAATTTAAACACGGATTTAAGAGAGCAAACATTTCTCATTAAAATAAGAATTTACGGCCAAATTTTGATACGTTTACTTTATCGTCGATGAAAGAAACCGCATAATCCCTTATTGGTAAAATCAGAAGTCCATGAATTACTTCATAGACTTCTGGTATAATGTAAATCATGTTTGTATGTATGAAAATAAATAACTAACCTCATAATATATAAAATCTGAATTATATATGTTTTATCCATGTTGTTGTGTAATAGATTTATTTAATTACTTGATCTATTTAATTAAAAAAAATTATATTTGCTTCAAAATAATAATAATCTTATAATAACCACTTATTGTAAAAACTATTTTTTACACTCTATAAAATTGATTAAAATAAAAAGACAAACTTTTTATTATTTCACAGACTTTATTATTTTTATATATTTATTGTTGAAATGTGGTGAAAATTTCATTATTTACTTTTCTTATGGAACCATGAAATCTTGGAAAATTTAGAAAAAACAATATTTAGTGATTGTAATATACCATTTTGTTAATTTATTGTTAAGTGTTTACTGATTTTTCCCACGGTTTCTTTCACACTTAGTGTATATTATTTACTCATGCATTCATTGATGATAAGATTTTTAATTAATTATTTCCGGTATTAACAGGTAAATCTGTTGACAGTTTGTTGAATGGAAATAACCAAACTGTCCCGCAAATGATCAAAATTGCTAATGAGTGTACTTAGTAATTTACTACATCAAAAACAGCACTTTGACACTTGCAATTAAGAAATATTTGATTAATTCTCATCAGTTTCTTATTAGCTTTACAAGAGTCCAAACATTTTTTGAACTTATTTGCCAAAAAGGTTATTTATTTATTTATTTATTTATTTATTTATTTATTTATTTATTTATTTATTTATTTATTTATTTGTTTGTTCGTTTTATCTATTAACTTGTATTCCCATATTCGAAAATTACTTTTTTTTTACCTTATTGGTGCATTTTCTTCGAACTTTTTTCGTTTGAAATAAATTCTATTTCTTTATTTATTCCATTGAAAATTTATTTCCGTTTTATTTCTGTATGCTGTAATCAGTTTCAATAAGTCATTAATTCTTATTTGGTCAATTCTTAACTTTATTTATTTATTTATTTATTTATTTATTTATTTAATTAGTACTGCTTTATGCTTTAACTTTTTTTTTTACCTAACTGATGAATTAAAATCCAATATTTTTTTCCTTTTCTCTTTCTCTCTTTCTTTTTAATTAATTTATACCATTGTAAAATTATTTTCCATTTCTTTTATATGCGATAATTAATTTTAATAAGTCACATATTTCTTATTTAGTAATTTCTTTATTAAATTCATTAAGTTTATTTTTCGTTTATCTATTAATTTTTAAATTATTATTATTATTATATTTTAAAATAGCTTTGACGCTACAAGAGATTTATGCTAATCAAGAGGAGTTAAATTGGCATGTGTGGTCGATTTTCATATATTTTTAAATTAATTTTGAAGTAATTTAGCTTTTGAATTGCATATTGATATTTAGATGTCTAGTTAGATAAATATTTTCTCTCTGCACGTAGACATGCATAAATGCAATATTATTTTAAAATATGGAGATATAGTTGTTTTAACAACAGATATATTTCAATTTTTAGCACATTTTAGTGAATATATACATATATTATTAGTGCACTTTACCTCGTAACTTTGAATGAATTTTGAAGTAATTTCTCATTGACCAAAAAATTTAAAAATAATATCGGAAGAATCGGAAGGAAAAGAAGAACACAATCAGGGGTGCATAATTTAAAAATCTTTATCCATTACAAAGATATTAAATAAAAACCAACACGTCCCTATACATTTTATAGACCGTATTTAAGACTTCACCTACATAGGTAAATTTTTATGAAAAGCTATCGCATGACTGCCATAGCTGGCTATGACACTGAAATATTATTTCATACAGGGCTTTCCGGAGTATCTGATCTCATGATTGGTACGTAAGTGCGATGCGTTATTTTTGGGGAATTTTAATGAATGTTGTAGTCGGATGACTTTTAGTTTTGCGGACAACTACTACACACTATTGTAAACTACACGGTTAACCGTGAGAATTGAAATACACTCAAAAGTTTCGCTATCACACTATCCTCACAGTGGATTGTTGCAAATATGTCTTAAAAATATGGCTTTGACCTCTTGTTTACTTTGTATTCAGTCTTTATTAAATAAACATGAAAAGTGCTGTAATATGTCGCGGTTGTCTAAACAAGAATTACTTTGTATCCATCTTTTTTTCCTTCTGTTTATTTTATTTTAGTAATAAATTTTATAATATAATAATAATAATAATAATAATAATAATAGTAATGATAATAATAATAATAATAATAATAATAGTTTTTAAAATGTTGTTGGTATTTTTTGGTTGTATCTCTGTTACTTTGAACTTTTTTGTCAGATTTCCTGTCATTTGTTACCAATAATAAGAATGCATATTGTGAGTTACTTCCCTTGTACATTAATTATTACTGCGATGAAAGCAAGGTTGGGACTACTTTTCTGATGGTAAACATGGAATAAAACATTTTTCAGAAAACGTTGTTTCTGAATTTGATCACCGCTGTCTATACAAGATTTCGATGCTTTGTTATGTAGAGACAGTGGAGGAACAAGACTTCTGTCATTAAAATGCAGGCCCGGTTTCAAAAGAACACAAATATTTTCTATCAGGATTACTTTTTATCGCGTAATCATAAAATGTGACTCCCATATAAATATCCGACCGCGGCATCGACGTTCAGTTGTCACATAGGCAACGTTGCAGGAAGAACCGCACATAGTATAATGTTAAATATATCTATTTATAGTAACACAACATTATCATTGACTGTAATAACAAAAAATGTCGTTGAATGGGAGCGGGATTCCGATGATGGTAGTGGACTTTTCACAGGCTGACAACATGAAATATAAAATTGACGATGAAATGAAGGAGGCAAAAATGCCTCTAAGGGGTCTTTATCAGATGAGGACAAAGATGTGCCCCTTCGTGAACCTCTGAATGAGAATGATTGTGAGGATCAGGACGGGAGTGAGTCGGAAAACAGTAATGATAGAAAGAAGAGAAGGCGGAGGAGATTAAAAGGTGGAAAGCATCATCGTAAATGGAAACCTTACAATAAGTTAAGTTGGAATGAAAGAAAAGTTTTGGACGAGAAAGAGAGCAAAAAAGCCACCCAAAAACGGGAAGAGGCCTTTGCAAATGGGCACCCGGTGGCTCCGTATAACACGACACAGTTTTTAATGGAGGACCATATAAAACACGAATCCATTTCACCGAAATTAAATGTGGAAGAAACACAGTTGAATAGGAATAATTCGAGAGAATCGACGGGAGGTTCTCGTTCAGGTGGGAGTGATTCTTCGGATGAATATTACTCTTCCCCGGATGATGAAAAGGACTTTTTGGAGAAAGAGTTTGCGGAAACCTATGACAGCATCCACGCAGAACAGTTGATGAACATGAGCAAAGAGGAACTTGTTAAACGATATTTAGAACTTGAAGCCAAGTTATCAAATTTGCAGAAAATTGTGAAACGCAAGTTTGACCCCTCCGGAGGTGACAGTTCTGGATCGTTGAGTAGCAGCGGTGAAGAATTTAAAGATTTGGATGAGGTGAAGAATTCGTGAGAGTTATGAAATTTATTTGAGATAAGCAGCCAAAGTTCATGACATTTAAATATGCAAGTTAAAATGCTGCATTTGACTTTTTATGTTTCGAATGACATTGCTTTGTTAATTTCTACGGTACACTTTTACGTATGCATATGCTATAAAATTGTG
>JARBDR010000142.1:0-32711 GCA_029721355.1 Tegillarca granosa
GTTTATTTTTAAATATATATATCATGATTAATTAAGATTTATAATGAAACACTTCTGGCTATAGTTCCGATCAATAAATCTCAATGTAAAATCAATAATTACAACTAGAATAGTTGGCGGAAGTATATGTATAGTTATCAATAATGGTTAGTTTTTAAAAACATTTATGCTTATTTTTTTTAAACATACATTTTTACTTTATACTCTTTTTGTAAGCATTAACATCTATGAAACTAAAATCCAAGATTGGAAAATAAATAAACTGAAAAATATTGAAGAATCAATACAAAGAATTTCCAGCTTGTTTTAAACCCGATATCTCTTTAAGAAGTCGGAATTGCCTTTAAAGAAATGGAAGCACCCTGCCAATGTTTATCCTCTACAAGTTTTCAAAATTTGAACCTGATCAAAAAGAGAAAATATATTTGAAAATCTCTCAATAATAATAATAATAATAATAATAATAATAATAATAATAAAGTTTATTCAGTAAAAACAAAGTGACATGTCTAATACGCACAGACAAAACTTACAAATTTCTGAAAATATGTTTTTGTGTAACAGTTCATTTAACATTTTGCATTCACCATATTTTTAAGGCGGGAATCTTATGTTCAAATCAAAGCTTGGTCATATTTGAAACTGAAATTACGAAATTTCTACCTCTTCTTTTGTTTGGCATTAAAAGGAAAAACCAATTTATTATCTTTTTGCAAACGAAGAGATTAAAACAAGTGCTTCAAAACTATGTTACAAGAAGTCACATGACAATTCTTGGGAATCAAATTTTAAAGGGTTTTAAAAATCTCTATTATATACAAACACTCCGGCCTACGTTCAGATCACAAAACTAAACTTATCACATCAAAGTTTAAAAGCGTATGTAAGTCTCTACCAGAATATGAACACCGACCTCTGCTTTCGATCGATTCTATATTAGCGCATTAAAATAAAGTTGCAATATTACAATCGTTGCAACGATTTGAGAAATGAAGTGTATTAATGTTAAGGAGTGGGCGTTGCAACCAAGCAAGAAAAAGGATGAACATAAAACAGAAGATATGAAGTGTTGTGATGGATGTACAATAAAGATATGAAACGAATTCAAGTATCACAGAGAAATAAAGTGGACTATTGCGTTATTGACGTTATGTTTTGAAGAATTAAAAAAAATCTAGAAAATAAATAAAACATTTACATACCAGTCCATGTTCCAAATCATGATACAAAAAATAGATGATAAAATAAATACATAAAATAAATAATAATAAAAAAACTTTAAAAACTGGCTTATTTAAGTACACTTGAACTCCAATCAAAGCATTGAGACTGGAAGTGTCGAAAGGTTAAGCAAATAAGAAGAAAACTTCTGAAAATGTTTGATTATTAAGAACAGTAGATATTATTGAAAACGAACTTAGTTACCGTTTCAGTAATAATTCAATAACTTAAATAAGAACGAAAAATCCATTTTACAAATGAAAAGTTACTCAATTACTAACGAGTAGCCTCCCCTTAGTTATCATTGGACAAAAATTATGTTTAAGAAACAACAGGATTAATTCGTTTATATTAAACTATGTCAACCAGCAAAAAAAATTCCTCTGATAAACTTACTTTTAACAAAACAATTTTAACAAATATACTGGCCTCTTTGTATATGATGTCATTACTAATAGTGTTTTGATCAACCGCTATAAAAAATATGTGTTTTCTATGAAATGGTTTTTGTCTTGTTTATTTATTCATCCGAGTCTAACATTCTTTTTACAGATAAGTGTCTTTTGTTACTTAAAGAGCAGGTCCTTTAGGATGTAGACTGTTCATATGTTTAGTTTGCTGACTTCAGTGTATATTTTTTTTCAAACAGCCTCACATGATGAAAAGGCATCTTTAAGGATCCTTAAAGCCTCCTTAAAGCTGCCTTAAATGTCTCTTTAAGGACCTTTAAGGGGACTTTAAGGATCCTTAAATATGCCTTTAAGGAGTCTTTAAGGACTCCTTAAAGATCCTTAATGGAACTGAAATTTTAAGGATCTTTAAGGAGGCTTTAAGGATCTTTAAGGAAAAATTAATATTTTTCCTTTTTTTAAAAAAGCAATGAAATATTATTTTATCATTATCTTTTTTAAAATTATATTTGAAAAAAAAAACTATTGCATGTATTAATTTTGAAAAAATAAAGTGATAATAAATTAATTTTTTATAAATAATTTTTTAATCTTAAGTTTTAATTTTATTTATTTAATTTTATTTAATTTTTATTCATTTATTACATTCTTTAGTCTAATTGGATGTTATGGAAATTACAAGAAATTTTATCATGAAATTCTTCATTTGGTATCCGCTCTCACTGGGAATCGAACCCTGGTCCCTCAAGTTAGAAGTCCATCACCTTACCTATGTAGCTATGGAAGAAATGATACTAAAGTCGATAATTATAAAATATGTCCCTAACAATATGCAAATGAGATCACGTGACTGAAAGAAAACAAGTGGGGCATTTTTCATTCATTTGTGAAAATTTTTCTTTTATTTCTTTTAAAATATCTCTTACAACAAAAGGATCAAATTAATTTTATTTATTTATTTTTATAAAAAATTCATATATAATTTGCTGCAGTCATCATTTTTATCTATATATAGAATTTTAATTGCATTAGATAAAATATGTGTTAATAGGAATGCTTTCAAAAATATACCTGTGATATACTTGTATATCTAACATCAATCAGCAAGATGGTGTTTGATGATCAAGTGTATTAATCACTTAATTAATTAGGTTGATGACATCTGTTCTTTCTAACCCCTTTTACTTTAAAATTATTATTACTAAGTATTTATATGTAATAATCATGATAATTAGAGATGTAACAGATACAGAAGAAGCAGTATGTTAACTATACAAACAGCTTTTTAATTAAATAATTGGCCATAATGTCCAAAATAAATAAATAAATAAATAAATAAATAAATAAATAAATGATAATATAATATAATATAATATAATATAATATTATATATAATATAATATAATATAATTATAATATAATAAATAAATAATTAAATAAATAAATAAATAAATAAATAAATATGGTCTTTCCGAGTCTATTTTCAACAACAACAAAAAAAATTAACAGTGAATTTTTTCTGGATTTTGTAGTACACTTAATTTACTAAGGTACTAGTAATATCATCCAAAAATTTCCGGTGTGTGTGTGTGTGTGTGTGTGTGTGTGTGTGTGTGTGTGTGTGTGGAGGGATTACCTTTTTTTCACTGTCTAGTTGCGAATAAAATTATAAACACTATTAACTGTCAAAATATTGTTAACAACCAAACAGTTACTACATTTACGGCAATGAACATTTTTCAAACAAAGTTACGTGAAACCGATGTGAATGAATGGAAAACTGATTTATATAATGACAGAAATAACATTAACGGAAATAAATTACGAACTTATAGACTTTATAAAAACGGATATAAGAACCGAACCTTATTGTGAAATAAATATACCAAGACCACATCGGCGTGTTTTAGCAAACTTTAGATGTTGCAGTCTTCCAATTGCAGTTGAGACGGGTCGATACTCAACACCGCCAACGCCATTAACTGAACGTTATTGTGTTTTTTGTAATTCGGGTGATATTGAAAATAAACTGCACTTCCTTTTAAAATGTGAGCTATATTCCGACATTCGTTTTAACTTTCTACATACCGCTTTACAAAATATTGAACAGTTTCAACATTTTAATTTAATGGATCAATTTATTAAAATTATGACCTGTGATAGAATGCAACCGATTTTAGCTTCATATTTATATAAATGTTTTAATAGAAGAAAATTTTATGACATTTTAAAGAATTGATATAATTTTTAGTAACTTAAATAAATATATATGTTTTAATATTTCCTTTAAATAATTTAATAGACAATAATGTTTTAAATGTAATTACATGTATTAATTTTAACTTAGCTTTAATGAACTTTTAGTGTCTCATAAGTCAATATGGATGGGAATAATCATGTTATGTTTATTTTTGCTTGAATGTTTTTATTGCACTGATTACTTGTGACACTTTAATAAAATATAATTATTATTATTATTATTATTAAATACAGAAAGAGATAAAAGTCAGAAATTGAATATATGTATATAGTAAGGGAGAGCTTTTTTATAATTTACGGGCAGGTCAAGAATTCAATGTACAAGAGAGAGAGAGAGAGAGAGAGAGAGAGAGAGAGAGAGAGAGAGAGAGAGAGAGAGAGAGGGCTGATTACATTGAGGGAGAGACAGATAAGGGGCATCAGCAGAAACTAAATACTTTAAAGAAGGAGATATTAGGAACTGAATATGCTAAGAGAGAGACAGATTGAGAGAGGGGGGGTTCAGTGGAAACTGAATATTTTAAAGAGAGGGGGGAGAGAGAGATAGTATCTACTTGTGTTTCAGAGAGAGAGAGGGGGGGGTCAGCAGAAACCGAATATAAGAGAGAGAGAGAGAGAGAGAGAGAGAGAGAGAGAGAGAGAGAGAGAGAGAGAGAGAGAGGAGAGAGAGAGAGAGAGAGAGATCAGGAACTGAATACTATGAGGGACAGAGAGATAGAGGAAGATCAGCGAAAACTGAATATTTTAAAGAGAGAAAGAGAGAGAGAGAGGGGGGGTTCAGTGGAAACTAAATATTTTAGAAAGAGAACAATTGGAACAATTAGTGAATACATTGAGAGAGAGAGAGAGAGAGAGAGAGAGAGAGAGAGAGAGAGAGAGAGAGAGATTATATATGAGTATGAATATTCAGAGAGAGGGGAGAATATTATCTTTACCAACTCTTTTTCATTAGGAATTGAAATTATTCGAATTCCGATAGCATCATGTGTCAGTTTCATAAATGTCAATCCAAAGACACTAAAATGTGCTCTCTCTTAAAAATAAAATAAAATAAAATAAAATAAAATAAAATAAAATAAAATAAATAAAATAAAATAAATAAAATAAAATAAAATAAAATAAAATAAAATAAAATAAAATAAAATAAAATAAAAAGATATATGACATGCTTAGAAGATTATTTTGCAATTACTTTTATTTCTTTACTTAATTTATGTTTAAATATTTTAATATTAAAATTGTTGCTTAAAATCACTTCCGAAAACACACATTTATTTTCAACACCCAGAGTTCAGGGTTAGGTAATCATTTTAAAATGTTATTTGACTTCATAGTGGTCTTCTACCTAGATAAGAAACTTCACATCAAAGTCAAAAGCCGCGCGTGAAATTACCTGGGATCTTTAATCAAACAGGTACCGCTGTTTACAATTAACAAATACCGTTAATTACTTTATGCTTACTGCCGATGATTAAAACACGGGTTGTTTACCTGTACTGTGAAAACTGCACATTTGATCTCATTCATTTATGAATAAAGAAAGTATTGTCATGTGCTGATTTTGAATTTCTATCAAAATAATGCATTCAAAATCAGCACAAGTTGTCATGTTCTGATTTTGAATGCATTATTTTAATAGAAATTCAAAATCAGCACATGACAGTATTATTAGGAAACTACATACGGCTCCTCTACAAAAAATTAAAGTAGAAACTAGAATTTAGACAGGCGTAATCTATGTCTCCTATGTCGTAAAAACTATAAAAATTCAAAACATACTAAAAACAAATCATACTTTTTAACTGAATGAATGCAATAGCCATCGTTCCATTATAATTGAAAAAAAAATTGAGTTTTTATGAAACATAGTTTAAGGATCCTTAAAGCCTCCTTAAAGATCCTTAAATTTCAGTTCCATTAAGGATCCTTAAAGAGTCCTTAAGGATCCTTAAAGAGTCCTTAAAGATCCTTAAAGGTGTCCTTAAAGAGTCCTTAAAGAGTCCTTAAAGATCCTTAAAGATGGAATGGCTTTAAGGAGGCTTTAAGGCACCTTTAAGGATCTTTAAGGACATATTTAAGGATCTTTAAGGATCCTTAAAGATCCTTAAAGGAGGGGGTTGGTCTTGTGCCTCAGTTGGTAGTACAAGTAAGTGACAGTAAGAGATGTACGATAGTTGAAAACAAATATACATAAAAAATCACAAATTAAGCCTTTTTTATTTTGTCACTCATATTATTTTACAAGCATTATTGTTAATTAGGATTTGTATTTAGACAGATTAAGAAAATTGTTGTTTGCCTGGTGGAAAGTAAAAACAATACAGTCATTGATAAAGGTTTTGGGTTATTGCTGAAAATTCTACAAGAAATGATAATGTAATCATTCCCGTGAACATATTGTTCATTGGGCAATAAACTAAAAAGGTGCCAAAGATATTTCGAAACTTATATAAATTAAAAATATTCTGGACTACTATAGCTATTTTTAACTGTAATCAGTGAACCATAGAAAATGCATCTAATTACATATTTGTAATTTAACAATGATGATTGTGTTTTCTATTTGTTTGAAAAGGCATTTTTATAAAAAAAAGTTTTTAAATTAGTTTACAATCATTGAATTCTTTATCACACGAGATTCCAAACGAGATTCAGTTTTCAGAAACAGTTTTTTATATACGTTTGCTTTTTAATTTGACTCATTATTCATTTGAAAAAAGCATGCTCTTAAGTCATTGTATTGACAAACCACATCTTTATTAGAAGTTAAATTCTTAATTAGTCGTTTATTTTTATCCTTGAACTAGCTATTCATCCACGCACCAGGTGATAAAGGAAGAATGACATATATTCGTTTAAAAAACACATAAGGAAATAAAAAATTAATATCTTAAAAGGTGATATATTCAAAAGTGTTTTTTCTTAAATACTTGTATATTTTTAAAACTTGCAGAACTCTTTCTGAAAAAGGTTGAATGACGTTCTATCTCTAAATAATCCCAAATTTGGAGAATTTGTGAATGCCATCTATCCAAGTGAGCTTGAAATAAAAGATACGACAGTTCATCCATGTTCTGTTTCATAATTGGACTTATACCTCAATTATGACACCAACGAAAGGTAACATCCGAGGCTATACGGCAAACGTAATGACTTCAATATTTTTATTGTCAACTTTCCGTTTCTTTTCCGTTTCTTTTCAGTAATATCCCTGCTTCTCCTGTGTATGGTGTATATGTTTTACAGTTAATGCGGTACGTTAAAGCTTGTTCCCACTATGGGGGCGTTCTACAACGAAGCAAATTGCTTACAATAAAATTGTTGACATATGAATATAACAAGCCTAGACTAATAAAGGCCCATTAAAAATTTATGGCCGTCATTACAATATTGTTGATAAGTATGTAGTCACTGTATCGCAACTTATACTGGATATGTTTGACTTACCAAAGTTCTTTGGTCCTTTCACTCCCAAAATTGACTTGTACGTGATCGGTGTGGCTAGCTAGACAGGAGGTGCTAACCCTTCAGAAGAAACCCAGCCTCACTTCCTTGATGGAAATTCACGTGTATAACTAATTTTGCCAGCTTTCAAAGTTTTTACTTTGTTTTTGGGGATTGCGATCTGGACAAGGACTGGTATGTTTGTTTTATTATTTTTATTTAAATTGAAACAATTTGGATACAATTATATTTATTTATGCATAAAAAAACCATTGATTTAATAATTTATACGTTTTGTCCTAATTCTAATTTCACAAGTAACGAGTGAACCTAGCAAATAGAAGTTGTTTCGCTATCTGGAGCAGCCATCACTTCCATTGTGAAAATTACTGTGTTCAACTCTATTTGCCAGTTTTCAAATTCCTACGATTCATTTGAAGCCTGGAGCACACATCACCTCCATTGTAAAATTTACTGTGTTTAACTCTATTTGGCAGTTTTCAAATTCTTACGCTGCATTTTAATATTGTGATTTAAAAATTGACCGGTTTCTTTTCTTTTGTTTCATACAACAAAGATTTAGACAAAATTAAGGAAAATACTAAATCAAACTATCCTTTTTGTTCAGTTTCTACATATGCAAAATGTCAGAATTAGATCTTCTAACAAACATGCAATAATTTTATTTACATGTATTTATATCTTTTCTACGAATTAAGCACTCGATTGATAAAACTAATTATATTTGCCAAAAAATTCTTGCCTACTTTAAGAAAAAAGTTAACGTTTTTTATGATTAAAAATCTAATAGCTTCTTTCAAAATTGTACCGTAAAAAAGACAACAAAAAAGCCTTAGCTTCATCTCAACATATTGTAAAATATGAAAAAAAAAATTGACAAAAAACAATGACTAATTAAAAAATATAATTTTAACAAACAACATGAGTTTTTTTTATGGAATGGCGCCTTCCATCACAGAAGTTCTTTTTTTCTTTTTGGTCAGTAATCTTTTTTCACTATTTTTGTAAATAACGTCTCTGTTAACTTAAGTACTTTTTATAATGAATAATGATAATGTTAATATAATGCTAATATTTTCAGTCAATGACCAGCAATACATTTTTTTATTTTATTAACAAGTAATATTAATAATTTATTTTAATAACACACTTGTCTGAGTAATTGACTCTATAAAAAACGTGTATAAAGTATAAAGTTATAAAAATATAAAGTTTGATAAAAACAAGTTCACATATTAAAAAGTAGTCTTGTAATATTCTCTCCGTGTTTTTTTTTAGTACAGTACAGTACTGTTACAGGTCATTGTAAGTATAGCTTTTAATTTTACTCATTACAAGACATTTTACCGTAATTTTGTTTACAAAATATAGAAGTTTTTATAAGAGTTCTGAAATGTTTGAAAATAAAACAACTAGCAGTGTTAAAAAAATTAAAAGGACCTGGGCTTGTTTTGAAATATACTCCAGATATAGAATTCTATACCAAGGTTATGAGAATTTGTTAAAATTTTCTCTGAAAAGTTCACTGCTGAATTTAATCGGGGACACAAATGAAAGTATTTCTAATACAGTCCTTACATCACATTGATTAAAGATTTTTGGGTGATATGAATATTGTAAAAACAATTACGTTTTGTTGGCCGCAATCTTTTACTCTAGCTGATACAAAAGAATACGTTATGTACTGTATTTACCACGTGTTACTGATGAGGAATAAATTCTGAAAAGTGCACATATTCGAAACCCAAATTTAACAGATATTTTTTTGTAAATAATGTACTATGTTAACTCTAGTTAGACCCACAACTTATTCCCTCTAAAGCCTAGAAAGTGCATTTATATAACTTAACAACTTTGGTATACAAATACACAGAAATTCATGATAAGATGAGGATTTTTTTTTAATACTAATAATTTTATAGGGAAAAGCACTTATTTAGTCTAAAAATAAAAAAAACAAAATTTGCGAAAACGTTACACCTTTTATGTAAACATTTAAACAAATTAAAATAAAAACGATCAAAGAATTCTTTCTTATTTAAAAAATGCGTGAAAAAAATCTGCTCGCAAAAATTGCCGCTGCAAATTTAACACCAATTATTGAGTTTCAGGATAATGCTCAGGTGAATTCACACTAAATGATGTCTTTGATGATCTAGATGATATGACTTAAAACAATAAATTACTAAATCTGTTTTATGTGAAGGAAGCTACAATTTCACCACCAATAGAAAGAAACAACTTAAACATACCAACTTTTCAACAACCCGCAAGTCTGTGATGATTTAAACGTAACTTATAAAAGAAAGGTAAAAAGGTGCGCGTTTGTGTGTGTGTGTGAGAGAGAGAGAGAGAGAGAGAGAGAGAGAGAGAGAGAGAGAGAGAGAGAGAGAGAGAGAGAGAGAGAAAAAGAGAGAGAGAGAGAGAGAGAGAGAGAGAGAGAGAGAGTTATTTTTGTAATACCTTTTTTGAAATATATAAAAACGTCCATGTTCATTTATTACCAATGCAATAAAATCTGTTTTTAATTAATTTTATAAATACTTCATAAACATTTGAACAACAATTTCCTCAACAGTTTTTAAATTTTCATTCAAGTTTTTACGCTCTGTTATTACGTTTTAGTATCCTCATTGTAATAATCAATTGTCCATTCTAAATAGCAAACGAAAAAGTTTAATATTGAAGGACCATTTCATAAAACTATTTCAGAATTAAATGGCATCAATAGATTTATTAAAGGCAACCGACCGTAAAAAAAAAGAAGAAATAAATTGCAACAATGAAGAACGGAAGTATCGAGCCACAACCGATATAAAAAGTTGTGATTTGACAACTGAATTACAAAATGGCAGGTGTGCTGAAGCACTTCAAAATGGCAGAGCTATGGACGGAGTGACGAATGAAATAACAAGTGGTTCAGTTAACAATAATTCAAACATTGGCAATTCTAAAAGAGGTACGTCAGAAGGTTATCTCAAAAAGAAAAGATTTTCAATAAATTTCCTTTTCACTTAAAAAACATATCATATCATGTATTTCATTTTATATTTGCTACTGACAACTGATTATCTTGGGTAGTCAAATAATGCCAATAATAATAATAATAATAATAATAATAATAATAATAATAATAATAATAATAATAATAATAATAATAACAATAATAATGTTGATGGTAATTAGAACAAAAAGAAAAAAAAGAAAAAAGAAAGAAAGAAGATGAAGAAAAGAAGATGTGTTAAAAATTACAAAACACGATGTAATAATTTTAAATAAGATCATTTTCAAAAGAACATATGATGCAACTGATGTCCACAATTTTTATTTTTACAGATAATAAAATGAAAACACATAAAAACAAAAATTGTTTAATTTTTATAGATTCTGATCATAGAGAAATATTTGACTTGTGTGAGTTTCAAGAGGAAAATAGACAAAAACAAAAATGCTGCAATACAGGTGTTTTAAGCTGCTATTTGTGGTGTTTTATACGATTTGCCACTCAAGCATTTCTCTGTGTGGCTGTGTTTTTTTGTCTTATCGTATCCAAAGCTTCATTTCAAATTATTGCCAATGGGATAAACAGCCAAAAAGACATAAACTTAAATCGCAAAAACCAGGTATGTATTTTTATAAGCGTTTAAGCAATGAAGTTTTATTTCTGAACTATGTTTCCGAATAATAATTTGTCACGATACTATTTCTATCTATACATTTAAAGAACGTTACATAAGGTCATTTCGTTACTTTAAAGTACTTTTTAAACTATTTGCCGAAAAGAAAAATCATAAATGAAAAAAAATATTGTTCAAAATATATAAAAAATTGTTGATAAAATTTGAAACAGACATAGGGTTTTATCTAATATTTTAGTTAATATAATTGTATTATAAATCTAAACTTTTTTCAATTTTGAAATTTACAAAAAAATTAAATCTGACGCAGACATTTATTCACTTTCATTTGCACTAGTTTAAATAGAAAAACAAAAGATTGTCTTTGACAAAATGAATAGTTTTTCTTTTATAAACATTCCTTAAACTTAAAGTTTGTTATCCTGGAACTTTTGACTTTGGTAAAAAAAAATTTATGTGTAAGTGAAAACATGTTAATTAAATTATTCAAATTTACACGTGTATTTGTTTCAACTTTCTACACTCCAGATAAGAAAAAAATTGTTTGGAAATTAGGCGTATACGTCGTTGATTAAAAAGATCTGCCTGCCTTTGTCAACAACGAATTTACATACAAAACTAATTTAGTAAAACGCTCTGCATTGCTTGAAATAGTCAATAAATTCTTTTTATCAGAGTAAAAATATCTTTATAAAGCTTTTTGTTACGTAAATTTTTATCTGTATCAAGCTTTTTACATTACTTATGAATTTATTTATTTATTTATTTATTTATTTATTTATGTGTTGTGTTTTCTGTTTAAGCATCCATCTTTAACCGACATATTTGTTTATGAGGTTGTAATATGCCTGATGGTACCGGATGTAATCAAACTGGTGCATAGTCTCTGTCAACTAATACTTTATAGAAAATTAAGATCAAAAGGTAGCCTTACACAAACGTTCGAAAATCAAGCGAAGTTTACTGTGAAGAAAGAAAAGAAAAAACATTGGTTTAAAAAATACAGCTATGAGGTTAAAATATAGAATGCTTTTAAATTTTATTTCTAAAAAAGATTTGTTCCCCCATGCAAAGCATTCCTTAGCTGTATTTGGATTCATGTCATTTTTGAACTTTTGATTTATTAGTTTTTACTGTTTAACTTATTTCTTTATCTATCAACCTTTCGGGCCCTGGTGTCGCTGATGAGGAGTGATTTTCCGAGATGTGCACATGTAACACATCAGTATAGAGGAGATATTTTTAGATATTTTATAATAAAAAAGATAATATTTTCTGCCAAGGTGGTTTTGTAGCAGTTAAACTTCTTAAATGTTTTCAGAGATATTTTCAGAAATAGCCTTAAAATCGATTTTTATTGTTCTATTAATTATGTTACATGCATTCCGTAAATGATTTTAAACAGAAAACAGGTTGCTATTCTAATTTGAATTTTTAAAAGGTATTTTGTAGACAGATATTATTTCAGTGTTTAAAAAAATAATTCATTTACATATATTTGTACTGCCCTTTATCCGACGATTCGACATGAAGAGTGTGCATAAAAGTATGAAAATCATTACTCGCAAAATTTTACAATTTACTTTGATGACAATATATATATATATATATATATATATATATATATATATATATATATATATATATATATATATATATATATATATATAACAGTTACATCTTCCTTCAATTAAAAATTTCTCTCTTATTATTTTGGAACCGTACCAACTCGAAAATTCAGATCAATTTTTTTATGTTCGTATTATTTAACAGGTATCTGTGTTACATATTTACTTAACAATTTTGTTTTCATTTCAGATAAAACATCTGTGTTTCGAATTACTGCAGTGTAATGCAATGTACATAATTGCATTAACAATCTTCCCCTTTTTAGGTCCTTTGGAATTTTGTACCTTTTCTGCCAGTTTATTCTTCATTCCATGTGTAATAAGAAGTTATGTGAAAGAAAAGACTTTAGATTTAAAAACAACTTGTGCTACATTATATACGTAGCCATTTACTGTCTTGGGTTTTCTGGAGTTGCCTTAGTGATACAATATAACAGTTTTATTTTAAATGACCTTTTCTATCTATTTTTGACGTCTATATCCATGTTTTTGTTTGGATTAAAATGGCTACCACTTACTGAAGAACAGCAGAAAAAAGGAATATCAAATATTTTTCTTGTGATAGCATGCGTCAGTGGTATTCTAACAGCTGTGCTTTTGACCCTCCATTTCTATCCTAAAATCGGGTCGATAGCATTTTTAGTGAATGAAATAAAACGTAATTGTGGATATCATTCAAACGAAGGACCTATGATTAACCAGTCACATTTACAATTGGTATATAACTCATCTCCGACTTCACAAGGAATAAACGGATTTACAACGTGTATTCAGTATAAACTATATATTCCCTTTTTTGTGTGCATTGTGACGTCATATCTTTGTTACCACTTTGCTATCACAGCATGTAGATTACGAATGCAACAAACTAGTTTTGCATTGCCGCTTTTAATTGCGTTACCATGTTATGTCTCGTTTTTATTTTTTGTTGAATTTGATATAATTAGTGTTCCAAACTTTGAATTCGTTTTTAAAAGACATGAAAAAGAGCTACAAGTCTATCTTTATTCGGATCATTTGTGTTACTATGGATGTGCCAGTTGTGGTCTTGCAAGCATATTTGGAAAAATCAAGCAGAACATTTGCCAGAAACAAGCAGGTATGATATAATGTTATACAAAGTTTATACATTTCCATGTAAATATCTGTTTCATTTTGATGTGCCATATTTGCACATTTCGGAAATTCATTCCTCATTAGTGGCACTAGGGATAGAAAAAGTTAATAAATAAAAAAAGAAAATCAAACATTTTAAAATTAATAAATCCAAAGTTCCAAAATTATATGAATCCAATTCCGGCTAAGGAATGGTTTGCGTGAGAGAACAAACTTTAGTTGTCATTAAATTTCAAAAACTAAAACGGCGAAAAATTTTGCCAAAAGTAAGATAATCTGAGAGCACAAGGTACTGCCTTCTAAGTTATGGATACGCTCAGGGAGTATCAGCATTAGCAGCGGTACACGCTCAGGGGTAGTGAATATTTAACAAAAATACCTGTTTAATTTTAATGTGTCATATGTGCACATTGTGGATATCACATTCCTCATAGGTGACACTAGGGACGAAAAAAATTTTTAGTAAACGTTTTAAGTAAAAAGAAAATATGTTATTTTATTTTACAACAATTATAATATAAACAACTATCAATTACCAAATGTTTTTAAATTCTAAATTTTTAAAATCTCATTAAAATGACTTTTTCTGCTTTGAACTTGTAAATGCTTATTTTCCGAAATGTGCATATCTGGCACATCAAAATTTAGCAGGTATTTGTTATATATTTACTCGTTTCGCCGTTTTTTACGTTTGTTTATAAATATTCAAGTAATTTAGGGTCATCGAATGATTGTCAGAGCAAATGTAATAAAATTACTCAATTAAAATGCAAAGTATTTGACAAAAATGTTTAATTTTGAATGAGCCGTATGGGCACATTTCGAAAATTTATTCTTCATCAGAGACACTAGAGACCGAAAAAGTTAATAGATAAAACAATGTAGGTCAAACATTTATGAATTCAAAGTTTTAAAATTATATCAATCTAAATCTAACTAATGAATGCTTTGCACGAGGAAACAAACCTTAGTTTTAAATAATTTTCAAACATCAAGATGGCTGTAAATTTTGCTACATCGTATTAAAACAACTTTATTTGAATGGGACATGGAATAAGTGCGCGGGCGCGTGATTGTGTGTGTTTTTGGTTAATAACAGATAGGATTTTTTTAAATAATGTATAAAATCTAGAAAGAAAACATCCATTCTAAAGCTTAAAACAAAGAATGTTTGAGTGATTTTTACAACCCGTGTAAAACATTAAAAACCAATGTCAAATTCCTATTTATAGTTAAATTGTATGTTATTTATAACAATGAATAGTGAATAAAACACCGAATAAATAAATAAATATTTATTTAAATATTTATCTGTTACAAATATGGCGTGATCAAATTTTCTACATTTATTTCGAACTTATGCAATAATAATAACTTGTTTTATAGTTCTTGTATTAGTTCAGCAGCAACAAGTGAAATCAATGTCGTAATAATTTAATAAGTTTATCGATTAAGACATATATTGAATTTTTTTAATCATTACAGGCTTTTTAACTTTCCGAGCTATTTTGGACCGTTTAATGATATATCACTGATGATTAGTAGAAAACAAGAACCAAGTAGAATCGAACCATGTAAACATACAGAGGAGTCACAGTTTTTACTCAACAATACAACTTATGATGATGTTAACAAAATGCGTCCTAAAATATTTGTTTGTGCAACAATGTGGCATGAAACGTTAGAAGAAATGAAAATTTTACTTACATCAATATTCAGGTAAAATAATAGGAAAATAAATGAAGAAAAACTGAGAAGATTAAAGTAACCTAGATATTTTCAGGGTCAGTTTTGTGTTAAGTTTCGAAAAAAAAATGAATATAAGGCATAATATATAAGACGTAAACTGTTTATTTTTAACTGGTTAAAGAAAGCTGTTAACAGATTAACCAAACTCTAAATAAACAATCACCAAATAGTTTACTATCTTTATTTTTTATTGTTCGTTGCTATAGGATATATAATTAATTTACTGTATCCAAAGTAGGCGCTGGGCGTGCTTATTCGTAAAAGTATAACAGTTTTCAAACGAAACATGAACATAACTATAAGTATATATATCTAGCAATTTTAAGTCAATGATTAATGCTCATTGTAACATTTCGAGCATGACGTTTTTTATAAAAAAAAAAACAGAGATAAATTGAAGAGCAACCGGCCTTACTTCCTTAATGGAAGTTTACATCTTTAAATGAATATACCAGCTTTAAAAAATAACTTTGTTTTTGGGGATTGTAATTTGAATAAGGACTGGTATGTTTCTGTTTCTTGCTACGTTTTTAATCCCGACTTTAGAGGAGACAAAATTTACCCCGAAAAGATTAAAAAGCAATAGATCTTGTCACTTTTATATCGGTCTGATACAAATAATTTCCCTAAAAATCCAAAAATGTCAACCCAAATAAAAGTGACAGAATATTAACTTCTTAACATCACTATTCTGCTTCTCTACACTTAAATCGTTTGTTGATTGTGGTAGTCAATCAAGGTATTCATGCAGTATAAAAAGTAAAGTTGAAATTGCATTTTACAGTTTTATTGATATGATGGTGTCATTTATTTACAAATAATAACAACAATTCTTCTTTCAGACTTGATTACGATCACGCAATTAGACGTCTCGATTACAAAAATGAAGATAATTTTGAACTTGATGGTAAGAATCAATAAATAGCAACATTCTAAGCCAATAAAATTAAACAATGCGACTAACAATACAAATCCGACCAAAACTAGCATAATGATGCTAATATGTTTTCTTCTCACCAATAATAAAACGAATTACAATTTAAGTGAACTATATATTTATCACATAACATAATGTTGATTGTTCATTGTTTTTTTTTTTACTTTACTACTCACATTTTTTGAAAATAAATGAACATACTTGCAGTAATAATTTTTGAACTACAGCAGATAAATTTCACAAAGTGATTGCTTTTGAAATGTAGCACATAATTTTTTACATAGTGGTTGCTTTTTACATCAAGCAAATAAAAAATTCAAGGGCATTTTCTTTTACTTGTAGCACATATTTTCTTCGATGATGCATTTGAAAGCATAGATCGACGCGGGAAGGATTTGAACTCTTTCGTACACACATTTCATTGTGCAATCAACGAAGTTGCAAGGTGTGTATAATTCAAAGTAGTTTGTGTTTTATATACTTTTTGATCAATGTGTTTTTTTGACAGATTCCTATTTAGATCAAATGAAAACATACCGTACATGTTCAAAATAACAATTTCAAAGGCAAAGTTAAAACTTTGAAAAATGAATGATTTAGTCAAACATTCAAACTTATGTCGGGTGCTACGAAATTGTAAGGAACTTTTGTCTAGCTTGCTACATTTGCTACGCAATTCAAAGAAATATTAGTAAATAAATAAATAAAAAAGGGGCAAAATTCTCATTTTTAAAAGGTATTCTTTCTACTATTGTGTAGTCAGTAGATGATCCGCAACACATTTTTTTACTACAGGGAACACTATTTACTGGAAACGGGAATGAAACACAACGACTGCATTACACCATATGGGTGTCGAAAGGTGTGGACCCTACCAGGGAAAACTAAACTAACAGTTCACTTGAAAGACAAAGAGTTAATTAGAAACAAAAAAAGATGGTCACAGGTGTGTGTCTGTATTATTTATCTATGTTATATGTATCTATGGTAATTGAAAAATAACAAGGTTTCTTATAATTGTTTAATCCGGTTTTGTTTACTTTGTATTTTATGTATTTCTAAAATTTGCTATAACAATGCTTATTACGCTTAAAGAATATATAATTCATATTTATTTTATCTTAATATATTTGGTTTAACTTTTTCTAGGTGATGTATTTTAATTACATATTGAAACAAAAAGTAACCGAGATATCAAAAGAATCAAATTTGGATAAACAAAACGTGGTGTGTATCTATTTCTTTTTTATTCTTCGTATATAAAATAAGGGAATATCAGATATACTGATTTGATTTGCGCTTCTGGGGAAATCAAATTCCGTATTTAAGGTTTTGAGTCGCATTTTCTAAGATCAAATCACATGTGCTGTAGCCTCAAATTCATTATTCATGTTTAAAAATTTTAAATGTTTCATGAGTACTTTTTAGACAAAATTAAAAAAAAAAAAAAAAAAAAAAAAAAAAAAAAAAAGAAACGTAAGAAAGAAAGAAAAAGAATAAGAAAAAAATACAAATCCAAGTCCAAATCACAATATCCAAAAAAAAATAATAATAAAGTATTGAAGACTATCCAGGCATAATTATGAACTTCCTTGAAGAAATGAACGCAGGGTGCTTTGGAAGATAAGCTTCTGTATAGCTAGCTACATCCCTCATGTGAAATTATTAAAACTTTGCATTATGTTATAACAAGAAGCTAAAGTTTTAATTTTACTAAAGTCTGTTCACATCAGAAAACGTGTACAAAAGTGTAGGCAAGTGTTTTTAAATATTTAAAATTTAAATATAATGCGAAATTAATCAGAAAATTTTATTTATAATCAGCGCATTTTTTCATTGGGTGTAAAATGTTTTAACAAATACATAAAGAATGATTGAATATTGATTTCCGTTTCTTTACAGCCGCGCCGAATTTTTGTTTGAGGTAATTAGCAACAAGTACACAATTTGTTTTGTTATATTTAAGGAAGAAAATATCTACATTCTCACATTAGATGGCGACGTTAGCTTTACACCGTTGAATGTCAGAAAAATTTTCATAAAAATGCAAGAATCTCCGGAAATAGGAGCGGTAACTGGTCGTCTAGTACCTTGTGGATCAGGTAATCTATTATTTTATATAATTTTTTAAATAACTCATTATCCTTCTTCTTTAATGTTCAATATATCAAGTGCCATATGTTTAATATTGAAAACATGTTTAAAACTAAGGGTTGTTTCCCTATGCAAAGTATGTCTTAGCTGGATTTGTATTCATATAACTGTGAAACTTTATATTAATTAAACTTAACTGTTTTGCTTATGTTTTTATATAACAACTTTTGCAGCCCCTATTGTCACTGATAAGAAATGATTTAACATTTTAGAACTTTAGATTAATTAATTTTCAACTATCTGGCTTATGTTTTTCATTATCAAAGTTTTCGGTCTAAGTGTCACTGATAAGGAATGAATTTCCGAAATGTGCACATCTGGCACATCTAAATTCAACTGGTATTTGTGTTATATATTTCCGAAATGTGCATATATGGCACATCAAAATTTAACAGGTGATTTTGTTAGATATCATAAGCTTACAAATTGATCCTCAGAATTGTATTTAGTCAACATTGTGAAATAAGTCTACCACCTACCGTTTGATAATCCAGCATTTGAGTACAGAGACGATGAGACCCATCTGTTCAATGCATCTTATCAATACACTGTATGATTTCAATTTGTAATAATACTTTGTAGCTTGATGACCAAATGCAAATATGCATGAAAATACAATGTAGTTGATACGGCATCCGGCTTCACTTCCTTGAAGACACGTGTTTAACTGAATTTGCTAAATTTTACTTTGTTTTTGGGTTTGTTTGTGTTTTTGGGGATTCCGAATTGGACATGGACTGGTATGTTTGTATTTTTGGGATCGGGATTTGGACATAGACTGGTATGTTTGTTTTTTTTTGGGATTATGACTTAGACATGAACTGGTATGTTTATGTTTTATGGGATTGTAATTTAAACATGGGCTGGTATGTTTGTGGTTTTTTTATTCTGATTTGGACATTGACTGGTATGTTTGTGGAGAGTTATATTCGTGTTTTTGGGATTGAGATTTGGATATGGACTGGTATGTTTGTGTTTGTTGGCTTCGGATTTGGACATGGACTGGTATATGTATGTTTGTATTTTTGGGATTGGGATTTTGACATGGACTGGTATGTTTTATGTTTTTGGGATTAGGATTTGGACATGGATTCGTACGTTTGTGTTATTGGCATTGGGATTGAGCATGGACTAATATGTTTGTGGTTTTTTTGGATTGTGATTTGGACATGGACTCGTAATTTATATTTTTGGGATTGGGATTTGGATATGGACTCATATTTTATGTTTTATGGGATTGGGATCTGGACATGGACGGGTATGTTTCTGCTTTATATTAAACTTTTTATAAAACGTACCACTCGATAAAAATAGAAAGTGATATTTAGCTGTCATGACATTAAGGACATGAACCATCTAGAGGTAAAGACCTAACAGAAGCTTATTATCTTCCTTTCGATTGGCAGGCATCTATTAAATTGTTAACACAAATTTAAAAGCACAACATATCTTTCATACTAGAGAAAAATGTTCAAGGCGCATTTCTAACAGTGAAACAATATTAATAATCGGATTGGCTAACTTGAAGTCTACCTTGTCAACGCATGCACGGCTCTTGACTTTTGATAATTTTGGTTGATATACTCTCTATACAAATGTTTGAAATATAATTAAGAACTCTGTATTTGATGCTTTTTAGCGATTTTTTCTGTCAACTTCGTTTATTTCTTACCGATATGAAATTAATTTTATACAGAAGCCGACAGGTGTCACCTACAAAAAATAAATTAAGTCGTAATTATGACATAACTAAGTCGTAATAACGAGATAGTAAGCCGTAATTACGACATAACTAAGTCGTAATTACGACTTTATAAAGTTGTAATTACGAGATAATAAGTCGTAATTAAGAAAAAGTGGGTCGTAATTACGACATAACTAGGTCGTAATTACGAATTAGTTAGTCGTAATTACGACCTAATTTATTTTTTCTATGTAGCACCTGTCGGCTTCCGTACTTTTAGATGTCGTAGGTTATTTTCTATAAATATTTTCTTGTTATTCATTGCTTGTTTTTTCACCTGAACCTAAAATGATTTATATTGTAACTAAAAGCAAAATAATGATATTACCCGCAAAAGAGACAAAATTCACAATAACATTTGGGCCTAGAAATGTTTTCCTTTGAAATGTATGTGTCTTATATCACGATTCCGTAGAAGTATGTCCTACATCATTTAGGAAAATGATCTGATTTTGGTGTTTTTATTACAAATCTGATTATAATGGGTTTACATTTTGTGTTGATAAAGAAATCCAATTAGTTTTACAATTGCAAAACGCAGGAGAAGGCCTAGACAAACGTCTATAATACTTTTAGCAAATGTGTGCACCAATCCCAGCTGTCAAAACCATTGAGTATTGCGCTGGAATTAACGTGATAGGGTATCACTAATACCGGTAAATGTTCAGTGCGTTGCCAAAAATATCGATAAAAACTTCTTTATTTAAGCAAAACGGAAATAATTAAGCCGAGTCAAATAATTTTGCCGCCATTGTGTTTCCTAATCCAGGTTTATAAAGTACAACGTTATTATGAGACAAAGACATTGATGCATGGCAGTGTGTGTGTGTGTGTGTGTGTGTGTGTGTGTGTTTGTGTGTGTGTGTGTGTGTGTGTGTGTGTGTGTGTGTGTTTGTGTGTGTGTGTGTGTTCGAAAAATGCATTTTAAATGTTTTCAGAGTTTCAGTTTCTATGATATGTTAGAGCATAATGATTTAAAAATGAAAGATTTATTTAAAATGTTTTTGCTTTTTAAAATTTAGGACCAATTGTTTGGTTTCAAATATTCGAGTATGCAATCGAACACTGGTTATGGAAAACTGCCGAAAACGTGTTTGGCTCCGTACTCTGTGCTCCAGGCTGCTTTTCATTATACAGAGGATCTGCAATTTTAAGTAACAGAGTGCTGAATACTTATTCCAGAATACCTTCAACGCCTAGAGAGTATCTACAATTTGATCAAGGTAAAGGAATGACTTGAAACGGAAGTTATATGGGATATGAAATGTATTGAATATTATTGTGTTTCTAAACACCAACAAATTTTATCTTAAAATGTGTTCCTTTAATTAATTAATTAATTTATTAATTTATTAATTAGTTAATTGATTTATTTTTTTTTACCAGCAGTAACATTTTTGTGTAATTTTTCTTGCGAAGCTAAAAGTATTGACAGTATTAATAAAGCAACATTAAAAATAATCAATTAGAACTAATACACGACGATCATGTGATTAGATCCATCTATATAAAATCATTTCATCTAATAGATTTGGTTAGATTGGACATATTGAGTGACTAATTAGTATAAAAAAGGAAAATAAAAAGAATCATATCAGGTGTAAACATCACCATTTTTGACATGTAATATCGCCGTAGCAGCAAATTTTCTTTTCTGAAAAATACTTTATGAAAAATCGTGGATTTGCATAACGATTTGCAGTTACGACTAGACTTAAGAGAGGGAAAATTACAGAAATGAATTCAAGTTTAATAGATTTTCTATGAAAAGCTGGCTTAATTTTCCGTTACAGTGACAGAAACAGTAGATTATAATTTGAAATAAAAATTAGTTTATATATTAGAATTTATTTTAATATCAACTTATTTATACAAGGAAGTGATACATTTTAAATGAGTAGCTACGTAATTTTTTTTTTTTTTTTTTTTTTTTTTTTTTTTTGATTTATGCTGTCTACGAATAACTTTATTTTTCCAATTCAAAAACAATTTAGCAGTGCTTGAATTTCAAATATTTCAAATCAAGATTTTTTTCATTTAAGATTTTTTTTTCAATTTCAATAATATATATTTTTGGGTTCATTTGTAGGCGAGGACAGATGGCTAACTACACTTTTGCTCAAGGAAGGATACCGTGTAGAGTACATTGATGACGCCACTGTTTTTACAGCTGCACCTGAAAACATACCCGAATTCCTTAAACAAAGACGTCGCTGGACTTCATCAATCATTGCAAACTTGCTTGATTTACAAGAATGTTCAAAGATTTTAAGGAAACAAAACAGTGCTATATCAATGATTTTTATTGTTTATATATTTATTCTAGTTGGTATAACAATATTTACTCCGGCAGCTTTGCTCCTATTGTTAATTGAAGTAACTCTTCAATCGCTGACTATTGTTCAACCATGGGTAGTTTATGCTGTAACATATACACCGTTTCTTATTCATTTTCTCGTTTGTTTCAAGGTGAAATCAAAAGACACAGAACATAGTGTTACATCAATTTTTACAATACTTTAAGCATGCATAGTATTTTTTATTTTCATTGGTCATATATCTGCACTCATTCATAAGGGAGTGTCAAGAACCTGGTATTTATTCCTTCTACCGTATTTAATTCCCGCTTTTCTGCATATATCACATTTTCATCATCTGGTATATATAGGAGCATTTTATGTACTTTCTCCATTATGTTATATTCTGCTGTATACTTACAGCGTTTGTAACCTTAACGATATGTCATGGGGTACACGAGAAAAGAAAACAAACAGATTCAATAACAAAAGTTTACTTGAAAACAATGAAACAATTTTAAACATTTACCACGACATCCAATCAGATAATGATAAAAAACATTCTTTTTTCAAGTCATTAAAGTCATTAATTATCATAAAATTAATTGAATCTATGCACAAGACAAAATTTAATTACTTAACTGAATGCGACAGCAAGAGAATGAGGAAACAGCGACACCTGTTGGTGAGGTCAATTTTGAAGAAACACCAATTCAAAAAATGAACTTTTTGCGTAAAAGCGAAAAAGAATTTTGGCAAATTTTAATAAAAGAAACTCTTTATCCAATTAAAATAGAGGATAATACAAAAAGCTCTTTAATGAAAGATTTTCAAATTTGCAGAAATCGTTGGGTCACGGGTTATGTTTTTCTGAACTGTGGTATATTGATTTTTAGAAAATGTTTAGATGTTTTAAAAATAAAACTTGACATAACTATACTAAGTTTTACTTTTAAACCATTTGGATTGCTCAATATAATCATATTTGGATTTGTTACATTGTTCCAATTAACTGGATTAGTCATTTTTAAATAACGCAAATTTCTTAATAATGTTTCTAGATCGGGAATCAAAACAAATCGATTCTCAGCAACCAAACGTAAAGAATATGAAGACTATTAATGAAATTGGCTTCATTCTAGAATTATTATAAAGTTTTTAAACATTGAAAAAGAAGATAATTAATTTTCTTTCAAAATAATAGTTTATGTACATATAAGCGGCAGAGTTTTAACCAAATTTTTAATTTATTTTGTTTTGTCTCCCCAATAGATTTTGATACTGTACAGAGAATGTGACCAACCATTATTAGATCGGGACGTTTAAATTGGAAATTTAAAAAAAATAGTTATAAAAATCGTGAATAACAGTGAATAACTATTAACTATGAACACATGGAATAGATAAAAGACTTTTTTCCCTAATTGAACTGAACACAATCTTTGAGTAATACAGTGGGTTAGAAACTACAACAACAAAAAGAAATAATAAAATATAAAATGAGACCTGAAATAAGATGGAATGCAACCTGAAATTCAAAATAAAAATGAAACAAATTTTCATTACAAATGCAAAAGATTCAAGAAAATCTTTTTCACACTTTATACTATGCTATATTCAAGACACCGATGCTACAAATTTAAAATGTCTTATTAAAGTTTAACTGTTTACATTCAGTTAATTTACAAATCAGATAGCGCGCGAAAAAATAAAGCATGTTTTTAAAAGCAAATAAACGATAATTTAAGAAATCACAATAATGTTCATTGTTTTTAAATAATATTAAGCTAACTTTTTAAGGCATGTAACATGCCAGAAAACTATTACAATTTTATCTTGAGATATCACACAGCACAACAATTTAACTATAAATGTTATAACGAAAACGTGTGGACCAGAATACGACAAACATCACAAATATATGAAAGAGGCATAAAGTACCAAAATGTCAACACAAAGTGATACGAGATATTTTTATTTCCAGGTTATTATTATTATTATTATTATTATTATTATTATTCAGATTTAACTTTTTGCTTTTTTTTATTGTCATGTTTCTGTACATTATTCAATAATACTCAGATTTTATATTTTTTTGTTATTTTATGAAAATTTCTATAGCAATATTACTCAGATTCGCTTCCGTTTTTATTTTTGTTTTTTCTATAATAGTCGATAAATTGTTATAGGTTTTAAAAGAAACATATCATTAAAATATTGTGAATTTTTAATTATTTTTGTTTATTTTTTACACGTGTACCTAAAGGAGGTGGGGTCAAACCGGTGTGCATCACTAAATCGCTTCTAAGTAATTGACGTATTGAGATATTATTATTGTAACTAGTTGAATATTATAGAACATGAGTCATATTGTAGTGCTATTAAACTGATATTGTGAACCATTCTCCCGAGTTTGACTCGACATTTGAAAATTATGAACATATATTGCTTTATGATAAATAAATATAATTAATAATGAATATAGACATTGCTTGGCAGTCCATGGTGAACAAAGACCAACAACATTTTTAAGATGTTGATGGAATGATTACAACTAACCTAATAGCTATAAGCATTTTTCAACATTTAACAAATTAAACAATACAGAAATATTTTTTTTAAATCTCAACAATTTTTTAAGAAAATTGTCATCAAACACGTCTGTAGTTTTAATACCCCAAATAAGAGCGACAAAATTTAAAACATAGTCGACAAATGGTGAATCAGCTAAAAATCCTTCATTTTGAAATAGTAGTTAATAGATTGGTTGAAATGTTTTACGTCATATATGCACATTTTCGTCTATTCTTGACGCTACAACATTTTCTTGTCGCCTGAAAAGGTGACATATAGGGGTTACTTTGGCGGCGGCGTCCCCTGTTTGCTTGTCCGGAGCATAACTTTTCATCTTTAGTTCAATCGACACCAAACGACACCAGGTTTCTTGCAATGAGACGAAGTACAGAGTGAAAGAACCATAACTCGGCATTGGGTATTTTAACAGTTATTTTCCTTATGTTATTTTTGCTTGTAAGAGGCATAACTCCTTCATGTTTTTAGAAATCTTCACCAAATTTTGACATGATAAACATCTTTTAATACTTTTACACAAATAACACGGTTTTTGTATATGGTCATTTCAAAAGAGTTATTGTCCTTCATATAAAGTTTTGTTTAAACTTTTTGCGCAGTTGTGTAATTGCTTGTCCGAGGCGTAACTTTGTCACCTTGAGTTCAATTGATACCAAACTTGGTATGCATTTTTTTTGCAATGAAACTATTTTTTTGTGTAAAAACAATGCTTTTAAATGTAAAAGAAAGTTCAATTAAAAGTTTTACTGTTGACTCCAATCTTTTGTTAGGCAACACATCCGACTCGCGGAGTTCTAGTTTACTGTAGAGGATTATTCTGAAGTTCATGTGGTTAAAAGACTATGCAGAAAAAATCCTGATCTGCAATGTTGTAGAGAAAACTGATGGTACCATTTGAGTGCTATTTAATTCATTGGCAGAGTCTTATACTCTAGTTGAATATATAAGCCAACAAGTAAAGGCTTACAACAAGCTTTATGAATAACTTTAGTTTTTGTTTATTATATGAAGAATGATGTGAAAAGCTTTTCTTTTAAAAATACACATATTTTTATATACATAAATTATGTATTTTTGAACAAATGGTAATGCAAATCCTTTAAAATGAAAGCCATGACGTCTAAATTAAGACACCCACGAATCACACCTCTTCTCACCGCCAAGGTTCGAATACTACTCAGGCATATCCTATAGTAAAGGAAATTATAAGTTTGCTTGCTGAAGGTCGATTTTTTCGGGAATTCCGGTTTCCCCATCATCCCTGAACTGTCTGCTTTGATATAAGTGAAAAAAATCTTGGCCTATTTCATTATACGTTTATTGATATAAACTTTGAAAAAGTATTATTTTAATTAAAAATACATATTGCAATAAATTATCATGAAAACCTATTACTTTATCATAATTAATATAATTTTAGGACATTCCTCCCGAGAAACAAAAGGTTTTTTTCACAGCTGGTATAAAATGAGATCAAACATAACAAGTCATAATTTCATGTTTGTATATAGAGATATAATTATCTTTTAACTGTTTCCTTCTAACACATAGCAAAATTGAATTAAAATCAAGACGCCATAGCTCTTTTATGGTATATTGATTTATCTTATAAGAATATTATTTGCTTTCATCGTTATATTTTTTGATATATGATTTTTTATTTTAATTTTATTATTATACATCTATAATCGCAAACTTCTTATATGGTGGATGCGAATATAGCAAACGTCTTCGTGAATTTGACTCGATTTCCCGAAGACGTTTGTCAGATTGATTTGGCTTTCAGTTTGTGGCTGTAGTCGATGTTTCTATACCGAACGCTTACAGTGCCTTTAAACGCTCAGGTTTGAATCCAAATCGGCAGATCGTAGTATTAGTTCGTCAAAATTTACGGTTTTCACAGGATATTCCGATTTCTTCACCATCCAAGATGGATATAGTATATTGTTTTGACTAGGACGCAAAACACACATTACATCACGTGTGTTATCCAAATGTAACATGATTTAAATGTTTCTAATGGTAAGAAGTACTTTACTGTATTATCTCTTGAAAAATGTGACATGTACTTCTTTCTTAAAACTTTAAATTCGCAGTATTTTAAATAGTAGAAATTTAAAAAAAAACAAAACAAAACAACAACAACAACAAAATATAACTTTACGAAATTGATAGATATTACAAATTATCCAAGTGTTGCTTTAAAACAAAATTCAGAACATTGTAAGCCGACGTCAACAAAATGTATCATCGAAAATAACGATATATCGCTTTATTTTTGCCTCAACCTCAGGCATCTACAGAAATCGTAGTCGACAATCAACAGCAACAATAACTACAACAGGTGGCAGTGGTCGAAAAGAAACCCTGGTATTTAATTTGTGAAAATCCGATATGAGTATACAGTATGAATTTGAGAAATATTATATTTTGTATACCAGTTCTTCGATTCAGCACGTTTTATTTCCGTAATTTTATTTTTTATTTATCTATTTTTTTGTAGTTTTTTTATGTTAGAAACAGACTTTTACCAGAAAAGATAAAAACATTAACACGGTTTTGCAGAAGATTTTACGGTGCGTGTGTACTAGCTCGCACTAGGGAAGACATTTATTTATTTTGGTTGTTATATTATTGAGTAACGCCACTTCAACCATTTTTAGTCAGTTATTTGCGATAAGACAAAGACTATTCATCACTAAGGATAAAAAAGAAACAACTTTGTTTGTGTGTGGTATGCGAGTGTGTATAATGGTCCGTCTTGTACTTGCGCACACTTATGGCGGTGGTCGAGTCTGCATACCACTTCCCCAGTCACATTTTACTGATACCGGATGAACAAATCCATTTAATGTCAAGCGCCGGAACAGGAAGCAGTATCTCGAAATTTAAAATGTTTTTTATGATCGGTTTAAGGATCGAACCCACGACATCCCTCTTCCATGGCGGAAGATCTACCAATTAAGCCAGCAAGGTGGATTTTCAATAGTAAATACTGAATTTATTTATTAATATTTCAACATTAAAAATAAAAAATTTAAGTACACATGTACTTGTACGACATCCTCTGCATTGTATATGATGATGACATGTGGACGGAGGTGCTGACGTTTTATTAAGGCAAATAGATTTTTTTTTGCATAAAATCAACATATTTCGTAACCAAAAAGTAGTTTAGGTTTGTTATAACCCCAATAGCTTTTTAAGCTGAATGTGGCAAGCAAATTTGTTTTAATAGATTGTCTTAAAAATCTTTGTATACGTTCTTATTCACAAGAAAGAACCACACCTTTAAGGATCTTTAAGCAAAGCTTAACGATGCTAATAGATGCAAGATGCTTAAGATGGTTTAAAGATGAATTACAGACTGGTATTTACACTAGCATCTTTAAGTTTTTTTCCACCAACGAAAGTGAGGGCAATTATTGTTTTTGTACTGTTTTTTCTTATTATTATTAATAAGTCTTCCATCCACATATGTAGGGGTGGAGACCTTTTTGTACTGTTTCTTATTAAGTCTCTCACCAAAGAAAGTAACTTTTTTGCAATTATTCGCTAACAAGAGCTATATTTCTATATTTAGCAAAGGTTGCCCCCTACAACATAATATTTTTATTAAAAAGTTATTTCTCTATTAAGGTTGACAGATAATGTGAAACAGGGTAGGTACATAATACAACAAGTGATATAATTTTTTCAATAAACAAGATCTAAAAAAATATCTTTATTAAACAGTCATTTATCCTTTAAGACTTTTCGCATGATGATTAAAATACAACGGACTTTTTAAATGATATAGTGTTTACGATAAACAAAAATTATATTAATCAATGTCCCCTCAAAGTTTAAATGTTGTAGATGCATACATTTCCTTTTTGTAATTCCTTAATTCAGGGATAAAAATGTGGCCGCGGTGGAAGACTTGTTCGCGATTAATCGTGCTCACTGAGAATGTCTTGGTTTATTATTATTTAATATTATAATTATTATTATTATCTTTAAAGTTTAGTTTTTTTATTTTATCCTCTGGCTTTTCGAGTTAAATACGAGGTTTTGGTCAACATTTGCGAATCTAATAGTTAGGTAGATTTTTACGCATTGTAACTATATATATATATATATATATATATATATATATATATATATATATTATATATATATATAATAATAATAATAATGATAATAATAATAATAAAATAAATAAATACGTACAACACGATTTTGTAAAGCATAAGCGCTTTCATTACATCTTCAGACGCTTCACATAGTAACATCCATAACATAGTAACAAAGTAAATAGTGATGACGTCATTTAGAAAATACGACATTATAACAATACAATGACGTAATTATTATGGGAGAAAATTGTTTTAGACTGTTAAGTTTTGGCGTAAGGGGTTCTAATAAAATATTTTTCTTTTTCTTATCTTTCAACTGCATTGTCTGTAAATAATTTGTAAAACGGAACATATAAAAAAAAATTTTTTACCCGCAAATATCTAAATGTTCACTTAATTTTATTTTTCTGTATTCTTGTTTATCTATTTGTGCTTGTGCACTCTTACTCGAGAGTGAAGAGTTGAACCCGTTTCCCCTATATAAAATTCATTACAACCCGGGCAAGAAATCACATAGATTATATTTTGTGATTGGCAAGACATTCTTGCATTCACTGTGAATTTTTTGCATTTGAAATTATAAGTTTTCCCTTCTTGTAAGTGCACACATGTTTCGGGTTGTAATGAATTTATACGTATATACTAAATAAAATTACCTTTATAAAACTGTTAAGGTCTGTGTACGCGTGCTTCCACAAGCACCAATGCATACTAAGAATACAGTACAACTTGAAAAGAGTTGACGACAAGTATAAACTATTACAAAACGCTGCTTACTAAAATTTACAACCGTTTGATACAAGAAGATACATGTATGCATTTACATCCTAAAAAATCGTTATTTCATCCAAGACAAAAAATTGGCGTTCCGGATTAATCTAGGTTATTAATTGTATAAATTTTCTGTTAATGTAATTAAACACTTTTTAAAGAGTTTATAATGATTTTTTTACCCTAAATACGAATGCTTCTTTGGATAAGAAGCATTATAGAAACTCGTTAGCAGAGATTGACCCAGCCACTTGTCACTCTGTTATGCTTATTATTCAACTTAGTCGTGATGTCATTACCAACACCTTTGGATAATAGGCATTATAGAAACTCGTTAGCAGAGATTGACCCAGCCACTTGTCACTCTGTTATGCGAATTATTCAACTTAGTCGTGATGTCATTACCAACATAAAGTATTATAATTTTATGTTTATGTGTTTAATGTTTATTTTCAATATGAAATGTGTATTTGTTATAAATGTAGTGTATATATAATACATTTTTAACAAATACATACATATTTATATATATATATATATATATATATATATATATATATATATATCTATATATATATATATATATATATATATATATATATAATTGTTATGTAGGCATCAGGTGAGTACAAGGCTTCGTTGGATAATAAGCATTACAGAAGCTCGTTGGCAGTAATTGACCAAGCTACATGTCACTCAGTTGTGCTTAGCCGTGATGTCATTACCATGAAACTGTATTATATTATTATGTTTATATTCAGAATAAATCGTTCTTAGTATGAAACGTATATTATAAATATAAAGGGATATAATTGTTAAGCAGGAATAGTATAAAATGTATATTCATTATTAATGTATTCAATTGGTATATGATTGTAATGCAGGCATGGTATGAAATGTATGTTTATTATAAATGTATTGGGAAATAATTTATAATTGTTATGCAGGTATAGTATGAAATGTATGTTTATTAAAAATGTATTTGGATAAAATTGTAATGTAGGCATCATATTTTGTACACTGTGCAAATATACCCCTCTCCTATCTTCTGTGGTTTAGAGTGAATAAAGTTTGAATGAATTGAATTGCCTATATACTACTAATTTTGTTTCAAATTACATAACTTTACCTTTTTTTGTTTGTATAAGAGCAATTCCTTTATTTTTAAGGAACATCGACGGGTACACCGAGAAAACCACCGGGACAATTTAATAACAAAGGTAATAATTTCTAAAACTTAATTTTATTGCAATTATCTTATTGTGATTATTTTCTTTATATATAGTAAAAAATTAAAATATTAGATTTTTTGAAATTTAAATTCCCTACTGTTCCGACAAAAATTATATAACTTCCGTGTTTGAACAGTGTCAGCCATCCTTGCAAATTCCGCGAAGTTGTACATCTTTTAATTTAAACTTGATCAGGTTTATACAAGTTTTTACTGATTAAAACTTACTTTAAAGAAACTATAGTTTTCTATCGGGAATGAATTTATTTTAAGTTTAGAATTCCGGAACACACAAATTTGGTAAGTTTTGTAAACTATACATGTTTTAAAGTAAAATTTATTTATTTATTTATTTATTTATTTTATCTGTGATAATTTATCGGGGAATACATACACGGTTATAAAACACATTTGTTTATCCCAAAAATACATGCACATTATTAAACATGTTATTTATTATTTATTTATTTATTTATATTATTTATTTATTTAGTTATTTATTTATTTATTTATTTATTTATTTACGAGTGTAATATCAATTTTCCGATTTGATAAAGTTTTGATATTTTTGTATTTAAACGAGACATCAAGTACAATATATTATAACTACGAGTATGCTATCTAAAGTACATGGTATGAGCAAAGTTATCAGTAAACCACAATAAACCAAATAATTTAACTAATAGAAAAACGAATATTTTTTTGTTAATTTATTTTTTTCAAAATAATTACAATTTCTTCAAGTCCGACAAAAGTTGTCAGGTTGAGGTTTATTAAAAAGTACATGGCAAGTTTTAAAGCTGATTATAACTTGTTGTCATAGCAACTGTGACGTAAAAAGACAGCGGACTCTCGATTCGCGAAAAAACCCTTCATTTAATCTTTTACATAGCATTTTCACAATACAAGAGAACAAAATATTATTTGACGTTGTTTTTTTAGAAATTAATCTATTAATTGCTCGACTAAAAATGTATTGTAAAACATTTGTATTGTAATGCATTTTGCAATACTACTTTTCAAATTCTCTTGTCACAGAATTTTAACATGCACAAAATAATTTTGTTTATTTTTTATGTATAAAAGATTTTAACAATCAATTTTTATGAATTATAAAGCACTAACTCAGATGTTAAATAAAGCTACAGTGTTTACATGTATGTAATCAAATCTTTATTCTAAAAACCAGTTTAAGTTTAAACCTTGGCTTCAAACGAGATATAAACTCATAAAAAAGATTCTATACCAAATCTCGTTGGAGCAAGTTCGGATGACTGAAGTCACAATGGTTTTAGCAAGACAAAAAAGTCGGTCTTCGAGCTTTCTGAAGTCTTACTTTCATCTGAAAAAAAAAGTCGGTCAAAAAAGTCGGCTTCTCTGA
>JARBDR010000143.1:0-54429 GCA_029721355.1 Tegillarca granosa
TGTGTGCAGTGTGCGTCTGTAACTCACATTTTCGACAACTCAGAAACTACCAGGCCAATATTAATGAAACTTCAGGAAGGGTTGTCAGGGTTATCGGGGGGGGGGGGGGGGGGGGGGGGGGGGGCACTTTTCAAATTTGTACTTTTAGTTGCCATAGCTGTAGAAAGTAAGTCACGTGACCTACATTTGAAAAAAAAACTTAAAAAAATCTTCTTCTCTGAAACCAAAAGTGATAGACAAAAACTGATTTGATTTTTCAGCTACTCTAGAGTCTTAAGTATATAGTTTTTACAAATTGAGAAATTCGTCTGAAAAATAGGTACCGTTTTTGCGTTTTAATTTTAAAAATTTCGTAAAATGGCTTCAAATTATTATAACTTGACTAATGAATAGATATTGACATGGGTTTTCAGTTTTGACTTTTCTTGGAATAACCTTCAAAATGGGGTCAAGGTCAAAGTTCAAGATCATGACCTAGTTTGTAATTTGTGCAGATTTGGGATTTTCTTCCAAATTATAAGAGATATATAATATTAAAAAATTGTTAAAATGTTCAGCAGACAAATGTAAAAGATACAAGTTTCGTAACTGTATGATAATGCATGTAGGAGTTGATGCCCCTGAAATGTTTTTTCTGCTGAAAAAAAACAACTAAAATTGTGCGTTAGCTTGAAAACTATAACTTTTGTATACGCATGTATTTTAGAATATTGTAGGTATTGACATGACAAACATTTGATATATGCTCAAGGTCATACATTCAAAGGTCAGGGTCATGGGTGCATAAAAGACTGATATTGTTTATTATCTTGGAAAACTATTACTTTTTGTATGGATGTATATTAGAATATTGTAGGAATTGATATGGTGATTATTCTGATATAAGATCAAGGTCTTACGTTTAAAGGTCAAGGTCATAGATGCATAAAAGACTCAAATTATAATTATCTTGAAACTATTAACTTTTTTTGTAGCAGATATAAGAATATTTTATTTTTTTGCAAATGATTTTGGATATATCCTCAGGTTGGCCATATCCTCAGGTGAGCGTTAAGGCCCATGGGCCTCTTGTTTTTTATTGTTTGTAGTTTATTGATAAATAAAATATTGTTTAAACTAAAATCGATATTGTATTAAAAAACAAACTATAAATTCATGCACTTTGATTAATTTTTCTTGTTTCTTTTATTTTTTCAGTACATTTGTGGTGTCCAACTGAGATTATTGCTTTTAGTGACAGAGCTAAAGAATTCCAGGACATTAATGCTGAAGTAATTGCTTGTTCAGTGGATTCACAGTTTACCCATTTAGCCTGGTAAGATTAAATAAAAAACTTGTTCTTTTGACTTTAGTTGAATATTTTCTTGGTTGGAAGAGTTATCTCCATAGCACTTTTAAATGTATCTAGACTATCCATATGAGAAATCCTTTATTTATTCAAGAAATGTATTGCATAATCAATCTATTTACCAGGGTTTTAAATTAAGGTCAGTCAGTCAACTGCTACTTAAATAATATCCTGGCTTGAAGAGTTTATTTCAATAGCACCTGCAAATGTGAACATGACATCCCAAATTGGATATATCCTCGTTTTATTCAAGAAGTTTATTTATCTACCAGGGTTCCAAATTTAGTCCAGCCCACCTTGCCTGCAAATTTAGAGAGACCTGTAATATTTGCAAAAAAGAATATTTTCTTATAGAAAACATTGAAATTTTGAGATTTGAACTGGTCAGAGTTTTATTCGCATTTCAGACAATGTCTGATCTACTCATAGTATTATAAGTTTTTTTTTTTTTTTTTTTTTTTTTTTTTTTTTTTTTTTTTTGAATATTTGATTACAGCTCTGAAACTTTTTTGTGTTACTTATTTTTATTTTTAAGATTCATGTTTAATCTGTAATGTTTTAGGATAAATACTCCAAGATCAAAGGGCGGACTTGGTCCTATAAAGATACCCCTGTTGTCTGACATCACACATGAGATTTCAAAGGCCTATGGGGTTTATCTACAGGATTTGGGTCTAGTTTGAGGTATTTAGTTTATTTTGTTGTCAAGCGTTACTGATTACCATATAAGTTTTTTTCTAACTTGGTTCATTCTTCTTCAATGTGCTGCAGTGTAGTTACAAAAATACAAGCAACTATGTTTAAAATATTTTGATGTGAAAGCTAGCTAAGTAGCTTTTGATTGGTTAACTTGTTTCTTTATTCACATTTGATTTAAGCTTCTATCATTTGGCTTGATACCATTTTAGTAGGAACTGAATGGTTTATCAGGCTTATTTGCAATGTTGTGTACAAGCAGACTAGCAGCAGAAACAAATATGCAACCATAAAAAACTTTTGATTCCGTGTTTTTTTTTTTTTTTTTGTTTTTTTTTGTATAATGTAAACTCTCTTCATAAGTGATGTATAAAATCATAAAATCCCGTGTTTTTTTTTTTTTCAATGTGAGGTATTTGAGATGCAGTGTCCTTTTGAACTGTACGCAGTATAGATGCAGTCTGTTGTGTGATAATATGATTTTTATACAAAGTTGATCCATTTTCCAATATACTTGTCAAGGCTTTAGAAAAAATACTCTATTTTCTAAATGCCTATGAATATAGTGAAGTAATTATATACATTGTTTTTCATTTCTAGAGGATTATTTATAATAGACCCCAAAGGTATACTGAGACAGATTACAATGAATGATTTACCTGTAGGCCGGTCAGTAGATGAAACTCTCCGTCTAGTACAGGCATTCCAGTATACTGACCCGCATGGTGAAGTCTGTCCAGCAGGGTGGAAACCAGGAAGTGATACTGTAAGTATGAAGAAAAAAGCTGAGCAAATTCAATGATGGTGTTGTCATTAGTCTTAAATGTTTTGAATACTCAAAGTGCAACCAAAGTTAAGAAATTTAAAACTGGTGGTGTAGGACCAAGTCTAAAATGTTGAAGTAGCTGAACCTAAATTATCATCATAGGTTTGATTGGAACTGTTCATCTTATCATTATTAGTGTGAAAATAGATTGAAATTAGGCACTGCTATAAACCTTGACATGCATGTCTTCACCACGTTGAACATGATAATATAAAAAAAATACAAAACGGGTATTGTTCTTAGCATTAGGGTTGAGTATTGGTGTTTTATGCCCAATGCCAGTTTCTTTCACTTATATCATTCAAGTATTCAGTTCAGGGATAGTGTAGAAAATCAGAGTGCCTTGAGACCTTAAACAAGTGAACTGATAAACTTTCTCACTTGGATCTGCCCAATTTTGATTTGAAGGTAGGTGATGAAAGGCACTGTGAGCATTCTATATCACTAGGTTAGAATGTAAGATGTGCATGCTTGGTAATTATGTATACTCGGGGCAAAGTGTTTAGTGCTAGCTTTCCAAGACAGTAGTTGAAGTGGTTGCTGATCAGCAAATTCTTTATCTTGAAAATATTGTGTTAATTAGCAACTGCAAATTAGATGTCTGCCTAAGTTAGGCAACAGCTAACCTTGTCTCAGCTAGGGTCAAATAGATGTACCTTGATATTATGGCCCTATGAGGTAGGATGGTCTGAAGTCTAGCTTACAGTTCACATTGCCCCTTATTCCTAAGTTTGAATTCCACTGAGAAAAATATCCAGATTCATTGGTTTTCTTTGGTTCTTAGGGTTCGTTTTCCAAGATTGTCATAAATTAGTAAAAACTTAATTTCATTGTAAAACCACTTTACTCCACTCCATTTTTAAAAATTTTATAACTTTTGAGTTTAGATTTCAGATTTGGTAGTCTACCACTAAGCAACGTGTCTCTAAGTTCTTAAAGAAAATTGTAATTTCAGATATGTCTTCAAGAAGAATCTTGTTTCATGTTTAAAAGCTAAAAACATTTTTGCTTCAGTGTTTGTAAATGCTATTCTGTCTTTTCTAAGTATTTTGTATTCTTTATTTTTCAGATTGTGCCAAATCCAAAAGAGTCTCAAAAATATTTCAAAAAGCATGGAGATTAAAAAACAATATTAAAACTGTTAGGTCATAAAGTCACATGTGGTGCAAGGAACTGTATAGATGTTAATTATTTAGTTAATAAAAACTATCATGTTTTATTTGAAGAATTCTTTCTTATGTACAAGTATGACTGCCAAAATAGTGAATTTATCATGTGTTTTAAAATCTTTCAAAAGAGATAAATTATGTAATTTTTACTTACCAAAAAATGTTCAATTTATTTTTTATAACCATGTAAATACCAATAACAATATTATTATACATGTATAATTTTTTTTTTACTTTTCGGGTCATTTTGGATAAATTGTGTTATTTTACTACCAGTAATAAAAAATGTTTTAAATTATTTTTTTAAACCATATCAGAAAACAATAGAAATATATGCTCTGATTTTTGGCATAATTTTTGATAAGTTATGTTATGCTTACTACTGTTATAATAAAAAATGTTCAATTTTTTTTTTACCATGTAACAAACCAGTAGAAACCAATAATAATAATAATATATGTTCTTTGATTTTTTTTCGGATCATTTCAGGGTGGATTGGTTTTATTTATTTGATACAGATTTCTTTTCTTTGTTGTATTTGCCGTGAATCTGGTGACAACAAATTTTTTCATTATATGAAAAAAGATTTCTGTCTCTATGGGTAACTAACCGGTACATTTATATTAAAAACATTGTATGAATATTTTGTTATTTAAAGACATTTTAATTTGTGAGGATATAATTTTGGCGGTTTTATTTGTGAGAATTTTTTTTTTTTTTGGGGGGGCGGGGGAGAGGAATTTGCAAACTTCAGGCATAAGTTCAAATCTTCACACTTAAACAAAATTAATACAAATTCTATTGAAAAAAGCAAATGTGTTAATTTATAGTGACTGAAGCACAATAAAATTGTTAATTTTACCTTTTTTTTAAAAAAAAAAAAAATGTAATAAAAAGAGTAAATGAAAAAAGATAAAAAATAAAATTGAAAGACAAGATACATGTATAAACTTTTTAAATTTAGACAATAAAAAAGAATTAAAATATTTTTCTTTACAAAAGAAGCTTGTTTTTTATGCTAGATTGTTTCATGTAACTAGTCATTTTTTCTGTATGCATTGTACTCTTTTTACTAGTACCTTTATTATCAGGTTAAGGTTTTTTTTGTTTGTTCGGCATTTTTTAATTTTTTTATCATTATTTTCAAATAAAGGGATGGCCTGTTATTAGAAGCAATAACATTAAATTAGCATTATACTATTCATACATGTGGAGTTGTCTTTCTTGGGTTGGTAATAACATGTTATTTATTGTCTCGATCATAAGAGATTACTAATGATGGCCATTGATATATGATTTAAAGATAATTGTTATTTTTACAGATATGTGTATAATTTTATTTTGCATATGTATACATGTGAATATGACCAAAGAAATTATTTGAACATTTATGTGCTATACCATCTGTGTCATGTGTATTTATATGTTAGTAAAAGGTTGTAACTGCTGATAGTATCATTTAACGGATTCAAACAAGTTTAAATCAAAACCACTCTGGTTGAAATGTAGACATGAAAAAGTCACTCTATCAGTATATGTATACAAAGTATTACAGTATTTCACAATGTTGCATTAGTTCATGAACTTAATTGTTATCTAATCTGTTATTGATCAGCTGTATTCAGTTTATCAAATTCTGTAAACTTTTTTGTTACCTACTGTATGATTGGTCATTGAGATAGCTTATCAGTTCCATAAAGTTATATCCTAATCTCTTATTGGTCAGTTAGATTAACAAATCATATTCCTTGAAGAAATGTTTTCGACCCATTTTAAATGTCCTATAAATAGAAAACACAAATATTTGTTAGTTATAGTGCTGTTTTGTTTTTGTTTATTTTTTTTTTTTTTTTTTAATTTTGTTTCATTTAATAGCTCTAAGTTCTTTTAAAAGGGGTTTGCCTTGTTCAAAATGTTATGGCCAGAAATCCATTCATAAATATGGATTTGATTCCACAATCCAGACTTGATTTTTGCTCATTTTATTGATACTTTTATCCTCTTGTTATTGGTTATAAGGTGCTTTTGTCCTGTTCATTTTTATTATACTCTTTATGTTGTTATGTCAAATTTGTTATTGATTTTTAAAAAAATGTGTGTAAAAAAATCCAGAAAGAGATGCAAATACGAATGGGATAAATAATTTGACATGAGATAATTGTGGCATGATTGTTAATGTTCAGTAAAAATTTTCAGATGAAAAGATGTGTAGGTAGGATTCAATGTTCTTATGGCATTTCTTCTGCTTTCATATGTCTGATGTTGATATTTTTGTCTTCTTACAATTAAGGAATATGACCTGTGACATTAGACAAAGAAACGTTTAAAACATTTGTTTGAGTGATTGTTAAGTATAGAAAAGATATTTTAAAGCTACAAGTATGTGTTGATGTTTGGATATATGGGAGTATATTGTGTATCAAAATAATATTGTCAGGTATAAGGGTTCTTTTTTTTTCTAGCTACATAAGTATATTTTCAGTTCAGCTCATTTTTCAGAACAGTTATTTTATATGTTTTCTTCGTTGTTTTTTATCATTGGTTTTACTTTTGTTCATTTACTGTTTGAACAGTTTTCTGTTCGTCGAAAGATGTTGCCACTTGGGCAGATCCTTGTGTAAGAAGGTCTGTCATTTCTTATTCAGAAGGTCTTCTTTTATCTCGAGATACTCTGGGAACTTCCTCCATCATTCCAGACTTAACTGCCTTAATTTAAGTGAAATAATCTTGTCTAGAGTGTAAAAACACCTTTAACCCCACCTCAGACAATCTCATTTACAACTCATATTCTTTCATCATTCTATTTACGCTAACAAAAAAAAAAAAAAAAAAAAAAAAAAAAAAAAACCTTCAACTTTTATCACTCCTCTTTAAGTGACATGACAAAAAGAGACACAACATTCAAAATTAAAAGGATTAGAATACATATTTGATATTGTCTTAATATATTTCATACATTGTAAAAATTGTCTCATATTGTTTACTGAAAATTAATCCAGCATACCATATGATCAGTTTCACATAATGTTAGTTCTGGGTGTTTCCAAAGATTTTGATGTTGGAAATTCCTGAAATAAAATTGTTTTTTATGGGAAATGTCAGCTTATGGGATTCAGTATCTAATGAAAAATAACATAGACACATTTAGTGTTATGTGTTAAGTTTGTGTGGCTCGTTTCGGTTCTAGAAATGTTCTGGTTCATATGTGTACTTTTTACTTGTGTGAAAAATTTTATGAATTATTAGTATGTCAGAGAAAAATAACAAAACATTTATATATGAATTTTCTCAGATTTATGTTTTATTTGCACTTATTTTGCAATCTCTGGTCTGAAAACAATGAATTTTGTATTTGGATATTATTAATATCATTTAAACCTTAAAATAAAAGATTTATCAAACATAAATATATATATATATTGTATTTCTTTACATCTCTGTTAAGTCATAGTTTACATTTTTGTTTATTTCATATATTGGCTATCTCCTCTGAAGCTACTTAAGCAAATTGAATCAAACATTGCAAGAATGATGTATGGTTGGTCCTTTACTAAGATAGCCCAAATTTACGGATCTGCCAAAAAACATGGCCACCAGCACAGGACATAGTTTAACATGTGACCCTATTAGAAAAGCATATTTTGACTATCTCCTCTGAAGCTACTGGTTTAAATTAAACCAAACTTTACAGGAAAGATTTAAACAACTTCTACTAAGATTACCTGGCCCAGGTGAGCCATACAGGCTCAGCATTCTGAGCCTCTGGTTGTTTATTTCCCTCAGTTGCTCATTTTTATTGACCAGTTTTGGACATAATATTGACCATTTAGCTATCTTGAGTGTGTTCAAGGTGAGCTGTTTGCATGCTGTTTTTTTCCCTATTATCCTTTCTGCCGTCATTTATACAATTTCTATAGAACCAGTGAACTAATAGCTATAAAACTTAGCAGAAATGTAGCCAAGTCTAACACTACTTAGTTTGCAAAGCTGGTTAACCTTGATTCTGGTTTAAGGTGTCAAAAACATAAATTGTTAAACATTGACCTACATTCAAGGTCACAGTGACCTGAAATAATAAAAATGTCTTCTTGTCATGAATTTTCAGGCCAGTAAGATTGAACCTTAAATATAGATTCCATGCATAAACCTCTATCGATGTTGGGAAGTTGGTAAACTTTGACCTACATCTAAGGTCATAGTGACCTGAAGTATTTAAAACTTTAAGCATGGTCATCGATTGCAAGACCTAAAAACTTTAAATTTCATATACATGTATAACAAGTCATGTAGCTGTACCATGCTAGCAAAGCTTGTTGACCTTGACCCACATTCAGTGTCATTTACCTGGGATAGTTAAGCCATTAAAACATCATATCATGTACAAAAATGTCTAAAAGCTAAAAAGGTATTGAATTTCTGTCACTATTGCTCAGCGAGTTGACAATATTTTGGGTGTTTGACTCATATAGTAAACCTTTAAAGTTCTTGTCGCAAATTTAAAGACCAATAAGCTTGAAACTTAATATATACCATTGTGCATAAACCCAGTTGAGCTTAGCCCACTTTCAAGTTGATGTCCCAATATTAGTCAAATGCTATCTATTTAAAATATAGTCCGAATTTCCTCTGACCTTATACACTATGTCTGGGGTAATCAGACATCCGTTGATTGGCTCCAAATATTGCCATCGACTTTTTATGGATTTCGAAATCCGTTGATTGTCTCTAAATATTGCCATCAACTATTTATGGATTTCAGCTTGCGTTGATTGGCTCCAAATATCGCCACCAACTATTTATGGATTTTAGCATCCTTTATCTGGTTCCAAATATTGCATCAACTGTTTATGGATTTCAGCTTCCGTTGATTGGCTCCAAATATTGCCATCGACTATTTATGGATTTCGGAATACGTTGATTGTCTCTAAATATTGCCATCAACTAATTATAGATTTCAGCTTGCGTTGATTGGCTCCAAATATCGCCACCAACTATTTATGGGTTTCAGCATCCTTTATCTGGTTCCAAACATTGCATCAACTGTTTATGGATTTCAGCTTCCGTTGATTGGTTACAAATATTGCATCAACTGTTTATGGATTTGGGCATCCGTTGATTGGCTCTAAATATTGTCATAAACTATTTATTGATTTCAGCTTCCGTTAATTGGCTCTAAATATTGCCATCAACTATTTATGGATTTCAGCATCCGTTAATTGGCTCTAAATATTGCCATCAACTATTTATGGATTTCAGCTTCCGTTAATTGGTTCTTAATATTACCATCAATTTTTGGATTTCAGCATCCGTTAATTGGCTCCAAATATCGCCACCAACTATTTATGGATTTCAGCATCCTTTATCTGGTTCCAAATATTGCATCAACTGTTTATGGATTTCAGCTTCCGTTGATTGGTTACAAATATTGCCATCAACTATTTATGGATTTCAGCTTCCGTTAATTGGCTCTAAATATTGCCATCAACTATTTATGGATTTCAGCTTCCGTTAATTGGTTCTTAATATTGCCATCAATTTTTGGATTTCAGCTTCCGTTAATTGGCTCTAAATATTGCCATCAACTATTTATGGATTTCAGCATCCGTAAATTGGCTCTAAATATTGCCATCAACTAATTATGGATTTCAGCTTCCGTTAATTGGTTCTTAATATTGCCATCAATTTTTAGATTTCAGCATCCGTTAATTGGCTCCAAATATCGCCACCAACTATTTATGGATTTCAGCATCCTTTATCTGGTTCCAAATATTGCATCAACTGTTTATGGATTTCAGCATCCGTTGATTGGTTACAAATATTGCCATCAACTATTTATGGATTTGGGCATCCGTTGATTGGCTCTAAATATTGTCATAAACTATTTATTGATTTCAGCTTCCGTTAATTGGCTCTAAATATTGCCATCAACTATTTATGGATTTCAGCATCCGTAAATTGGCTCTAAATATTGCCATCAACTAATTATGGATTTCAGCTTCCGTTAATTGGTTCTTAATATTGCCATCAATTTTTAGATTTCAGCATCCGTTAATTGGCTCCAAATATCGCCACCAACTATTTATGGATTTCAGCATCCTTTATCTGGTTCCAAATATTGCATCAACTGTTTATGGATTTCAGCTTCCGTTGATTGGTTACAAATATTGCCATCAACTATTTATGGATTTGGGCATCCGTTGATTGGCTCTAAATATTGTCATAAACTATTTATTGATTTCAGCTTCCGTTAATTGGCTCTAAATATTGCCATCAACTATTTATGGATTTCAGCATCCGTTAATTGGCTCTAAATATTGCCATCAACTATTTATGGATTTCAGCTTCCGTTAATTGGCTCTAAATATTGCTATCAACTATTTAAAGATTTCAGCTTCCGTTAATGGTTCTTAATATTGCCATCAACTATTTATGGATTGTAGCTTCAGTTAATTGGCTCTAAATATTACCATCAACTTTTTATGGATTTCAGCTTCCGTTAATTGGCTCTAAATATTACCATCAACTTTTTATAGCTTCAGTTAGCTTCTATTTACTGGCTCTTCTCATGAAATTAATACATTGGAAAATAGAACTTGGCAACAATGACAAAACGGTATCCAGTGGTGTGGTTATAGTTATATATGATGGAAATTAGAGTGCTCTATTACATACACATGAAAAAGACAAAAGGGATTATTCCCCGACTTTGGACAAAAACTGGATTGTAAAGATAAATGCAATGGGGTTTTACGCCCAGTCATGATTCTTTTATTTATATCGAGGTGGACAGTTTAAAAATTGAGGAGGAAACCTGGTAAATCACAAATCTACCATATTCTGATTTATACCTCTTGATCTAAAAAATCACAACGGAAATTCCTTTGATTTGGCATTTGTTACTAGATAAACTAATGCATCATACCATAAAATCCCTGTACTTAGTGTCTAATCAGATGATACAAAAAAGTCAGGTGGAAAATAAAGAAAGATACATGCAGGGTTTTACATGAAATGTTTGAATTATAGATTTTGGCAACAAGTATCCGTATCTGAAAGGACCGTGATTTCAGAAAAAATTATTCAAATATGCAATTCCTAACGGAGAATATATACATGTAGTCTCTCAAAGTAGAATGATTTGAATCTCGTGAAATTTTAATTTTTGTGATTTCAATACGTGGTCTCAAAATTCATATTCATTGGTAACTGGTATAGTTATGTTGGTAACTAAAAAAGCAAGGAACGTGTTTTACTTTAGTATTGAATCAAAAGAACGTCCTCCGTCAGTGTATATTAATGGTTATTAATACAGTTGGGATAGTCAATTTGTAAATCTAAAAATAAATCCAAAATACCCCGGCTGTAGATCTGAAAATCAAAAATTTGGCAAAACGATGTGTGGATAATGTGGATAATTATTACCAGCCAACGAGCACCGTAGGTGATTAAGTAAAAAAAACTTTTTCAATTTTATTTATTTATTTATTTATTTATTTATTTATTTATTTTAAAATCATCACCTTATTAGTTCCGAAGTTCTATATATTAATTGAGCATTTTCTTTCATATTGTAAGTTGCCTCCACAGTACTCAACTTTGGGAAAAGGCGCGTGAGTTTTAGTTAGTTTGCATTTATTAATATATAGTTTATTTATTTGTATATTTATATACATGTATATATCTTGGCAGTCGTATGTTATTTTTATTCACAATCATCATTGATTTGGAAGTTTTAAAGCACTTAAATTCCATTTATAGTTTTTTTTTTTTTAAATTTATTACAACTCCACATTTCTTATAAACTCGAACGTTTTCTTTAAATTGTGATTAAACCAAATATTAAAAAATGTGTTTGACTTTTAGATAATGCATTTCTTTCTTTCTTTATTCATTTTCAAATCCATTCTATCCCCATTTACTCAAGCAGATAAACTCATCAACACTTAAATTATCTAGCAATTATCTCCCTTGAGGAGTAATAGACTTTAGCGGGAAATAAATTTCTTTATCCAGTATGTAAAAGGAATAAATTGAAATAACTACACGTTTATATTTTGGCTATCAGGTACAAGTTAAAATTGAATTTTAATTATTCAAAAAATGTATGCCGAAAATGAATGAATCCAATGAACACGGCAACCGGAAATGACATCACAACCTGTGAAAAATGGAGCTTTCTCTGGAAGTGCGAGCATTTTGTAAAGAAATGCATCCTTAAACCAGATAGAAAACCATGTCATTAGTGCCTGGTGAGTATGGAAGTATTGAACGGAATGGGAACCATTCTTCCAGCTACTAAGATGCGAAAAAAGCACCAAATTATTGTCAAAAACCGATATGATAGTCAATCCCCCTTCTCTGTTCATTCACAGAATATCGGCATATCGCATACGATTTCGTGAAGTATTACCAATATGAATCCATGTTTGCATAAAATATGGCTTTATTTAGACAAATTTTATATGTTCATGCACATATAATTTGTACAACTGTCTACATATTCAACAATATGGAGCTTATGAGGGTGTTAAGAGTAAGACATTCGTGCACATGCACATTTTCATTAAGAAGTTTTCACTATGAAGTCTGAAACGAGTGATGGCTGTGAGCCAATGGTTTCTACAATTAATCAAGTTGAAATGATATTGTCTTTTGCCAGCCTTTTTAATCAGGTTGAGTATTTTGTAAATCTTTTTATGAAACACCATTTAAAGTTGCATTAAGTTTTCCAAAGAAAAATTTAAAACGGTGCTAATCTAATAAATGATGTTCCTAATGAACAATGTTACATTTGGTTCAACGATAAAAGCTTGTATAAATACAGAAATTACAGTATTTACCCAGCAAGATGCAGCATTTGGGATCTAATATTAGAACATGGTTATGTCATCAAAACCCGGGTCATTTAAACACAACTTTCAAAACAGGGAAATACGATAAATTAAACACAGAATTTCGTTGAATTTGTCATTTGTGACTTAGTAAGGGATACATAACACCATTTCAAATACATCTGGATATTAATGAAGGACAATTAATGCAATCTGTCATGTTTCACCTTCGATTCTAGGGTTTTCCATACATCCATGCGCATGCTCCAAGCTCATAATTACCATTGTAAAACATTGACCAACCTGTCAGAGGATTCCGTTTATTTACAGCTAAAAGAATTGAAATTTTAGAAAATGAATGTCACAGTCGTGGTTAGAAGATATCTATTTTTAAAAAAATATATTTTTAGAAAATCAAAAAAAAATTCAGAAAATTGAAAAACTTAATGCAGCTTTAACCAATGATCTGGTATAGGGCAAAGTGCTCAGTAGTCCAACATCCATATACATGCAGTCCAATATCTTGTAGTTTTCAGGCACTGAAATCACATTCAAGTGGTTATCAATGTATGATGTGTTTTGAGTTTCACAAGTTAATAACATCTGTATTGTGCAAAATAAGCCAGAAATTCTCCAAAATTGTTTCAATCAAATGTAGGATATATGATATTATTTGGACAATAAATAATGTAAATACTAACACTTTAGTGACTAATATTATTATTTAATGACAAAAATTCTTGCTATTTTCTAGAGTATGACATTACTGCTTACTGTAGTGGTAATGTTATTTTTTTACCCACCTGACCACCAGGAAAGGCATTTATCAATGACTGGATGTATCCAGGAGTGCCTTTTCTTGTACTATTATTAGAGACTGGAGTCTTAAGTGCGATAATTCTGAAAATTTGAAATACAAATCATTTTTGACAGGATTTGTGTTCCTGAAACTGTAAATCAGTAATTTGCATCCGATTGTATTCTATAATTACCATCATCAGTAAATTTATAAACCTCCATCAAAAGATAGTTACAGTAGAAAAGTATTCCTTGACAACTTTACTTTTATCGTTTCTATAACATGGAAGTCAGTTTGACAACCAACTATTCCAGGAGTAGTTCTGCCACTTAAGAAAACATAAAACAAAACCTGCTGAAAACACAAATGCTTTGAAAAAAAAGTATTTTTTCGTCTTCACCCCATTTTCAATTTTTAAAAGATACTTTAAATTAGTTTTATCACTGCTAGCCTATAAGACGGGTACTGGTTAAAATTTTATTTGTTTTCAATTTTTATTTTTACCATTTTTTTTTTTTGAGGAAAGATATAAGTGTAAGCAAATCTTTTCTATATTTGTCCACACTTAGGTTTGTACAGATGAGACTGATGCCCATCGTCAATTTATACATGATCAGGGGTTCAAAATTATATTTAACCATGACAGGTCCAGGACTTTTTGCCATTGTTTTTGGTAGGTCCCAAATTAAGACTAGGAGGTCCTATATCAGCACTGCAAGGCCATGTGTGCCAAAATCATATAAACTCATGTTGATCAACTTTGTTGATATTGTTGATTAAACAAATATATAAAACTTACAAACACTCATGCGATACTGTTGTCAAAGCGGCTGCACATAATATTTTCATTTCTGGAAACGATTGGACAACAACATCTTTAACAAATTGCAATAAATTACGCAATTTTGATTTTAATACACAAAGGAAGAGTATTCTTAAAAATGTTTTGATACAGAAAGGAAATGTATTTTAAAAATTGTCCCCCCCCCCAAAAAAAAAAAAAACAAAAAAAAACAGAAGGTCCATCAAACTGTTAGAGTAAAATTCAATGGGTCCCAAAGTAAAATCAAAGGGCCATGGACCTCGGACTCGGGGAATTTTGAACCCATGCATAATAAGACCAATAAACACTGCTCATACCAAGATATTTTTGTTACTTCATCTGGAGCTAGTGACATCCTGATATAAATGAAATAATATTGACTATTGTGAAAGCTTTGCACTGAAGACCTAAGTGTCAAGTGGTTTAGGTTTCAGTCTTATACCCAAGGGGACTCACTGCTGCTGGTTCAACCCCAGCTGACTGCAAACGAGAAAGAGCTTTTCCTTGTCATAGGCTTTCATTGATTGACTTGGTCCTGTTATGAGAGACTGTCACATGTGTTGAGACAATAGTGTACTGCTACTCTAAAGGTTGCCATAATATCTACCAGTTCACGACATATCAGAAATAATCTCCTAAAATTTTGCACTACATAAATCCTTGGATTAATCCTTGATTGCCTGGAGAAAACCACAGAGCTTCATCAAGCAAAGTAACAGACTTTCTTACACTTTGACCACTATGGTAGCACAGTCGGTAGAGTGTGTGTTTCGTATATGAGAGGTCAAGGGCTCGAACCCGGGTTGGGTCTGACCAAGACTTGAAAATTGGTAGTGCCAAGCACTCAACATTTAGAAATGAAAGCTACAGAGTCCCCCAGATGAGATCTTATAAAAACCAATGCCCCATGTCACAGCACTGCAAAGGTAAACATTTCTGCCACTTTACCTATAGGTGATGACGTCTCGATATAAGAGAAATATACTTGACTGAGATGTAAATCTCCATTAAATCAATCAATCTTACACTAAGATCTTCCCCAGTTGGATTTAAATGTGGGGTATGAGAGGTAATGTGATTTCTAAGCGTGTTTACCTGACTCTAAGGCCCCAGATTAATGTTCTGGATTGAAAAGAAAACTTTATTCCTTCATGAATAATTGAAAAATTGCCAATTTAAAATAAAATTTAATCTTAATGCACTAAATGTACTAAAATGTATTTGTTTTGTTTATTGTAGCACTTGATGAATTGGACCACAAATTAGATCACGGTTGGAGTCAGGCAAATAGATTTTCTAACACGGTAACAGTTTCACAGCCAGGTAGTGACATTGAACACTGGCAACATAGTAGTGATAGTATTGAGGAAAATTATCAGAGACAACCTTCATCAATACAAAGAAATTGGTTTGACAGGGAATTATCAAAAAGTGACAGAAACTGGCATCATTCTGACAACGAAGAAGCGGGTGAGGATTGGCAGGAAGAACCTGTTCACCATTATAGAGACAACGAAGAAACTGGTGAAGATTGGCACGAGGTAACTGCACATCTTCATAGACACCAGGAAGAAACAGGTGGAGATTGGCAAGAGGTACAAGTACATTCTTATCAAGAGTGGCAACACACTGATAGACAAGAAAATAGAAACAACTGGGAGGAGGGGGAGGAAAGCTCTCCAGATCCAGAGGACTGGCAACAAGATTTCAGCAGAAAAAACTGGCAACAAAAACAACAGCCTGAACAGATAAGGAATTGGAAACAAGCTCCTAGAAGTAATATACCTGATAACTGGCAGGAAGACGAGGAATCTCAAGAATCAAGAGAAGATTGGCCACAGGGAGGAAGGCAAGAACCACCAGGAAATTCGAAACAGGCACCAAGAAGAAATATACCTGACAATTGGCAAGAAGACGAAGAATCTCAAGAATCAAAGAAAGACTGGCAACAGATAGAAGAGAACAAATCTAGACAGTGGCATCACAATTTGCCCAAGTCACAAGAAAATTGGCAACAGAGAAATATACCTAAAAACTGGCCGCACAAAGACTCATTCAAACAAGTACCACATAGAGGAAATTGGCATCAAAAAAGTAGTATACACAAAAATTGGCCACAAGAAGATTCAATAGAATTTAGAAGTAACTGGCAGCAGAAAGAGAGAAGTGGTGGTAATAACTGGGAAAAACATAACTTCCTAGACCCAGAGGAAGACTGGCAGAGAGATTCTTCTGAAGATTGGGACGAGGAAGAATTGCCAGAGGAAGCAGAAGACTGGCTAGACAGAGAGACACAAAATCAAGAGGAAGTTTGGCACGGAAAAAGACCTGATCAAAGACATCATTTTCAGTCACACCTAAAAAGTAAAGAAGAAATAAGTCAGTGGGAACAGGTCAGCAACCTACCTCAATCTAGACCAAGTTTTCACCCTGCATTAAGAAAAGAGGTTGACAAAAATTGGCAAAGGGAAAGTACAAGAAGAGAGGAAGAAGAAAGAGAAGAGGAGGATCATTGGCAACAGGATAACAGAATACCACAGTCTAGACCAGGTTGCCATCCTACATCAAGGGAAGGGAATACACACTATCAAGGGAAGAACATACGAAGAGAAGAGCATTGGCAACCAAAAGATAATTTACCTGAATCCAGACCAAGCTTTCATTCTGCATTAAGAAGAGAGGTTGACAAGAATTGGCAAAGGAAGGATATAAGAAGAGAAGAAGAAGGAGAAGAAGAAGAGGAAGAACATTGGCAACAAGATAACAAATTACCTGCATTTAGACCAGGATTTCCTCCTGCAGTAAAAAAAGAAGCTGACAAGAATTGGCACATAAAGAATATAAGGAAAGAAGAAGAGGAGGGGGAGGAGGAACATTGGCAACAAGCTAACAGATTACCTGAATCAAGAGCAGGTTGGCATCCTACATCAAGAAAAGAAGCGGATAAGCAAAATCAAGGGAAGAATATAAGAAGAGAAGGGGATCATTGGCAACAGGACAACACATTACCTCAATCTAGACCAGGGTTTCCTCCTGCATCAAGAAGAGAAACTGACAAGAATTGGCACAATAAGAATACAAGAAGAGAAGAAGAAGAAGAGGAGGAGGAACATTGGAAACAGGGCAACAAATTACCTGAATCTAGACCAGGTTTTCCTCCAGGATCAAGAAGAGAAGCTGACAAGAATTGGCACATAGAGAATACAAGAAGAGAAAAAGAAGAGGAAGGAGAACATTGGGAACAGGGCAACAAATTACCTGAATCTAGACCAGGTTTTCCTCCTGCATCACAAAGAGAAGCTGACAAAAATTGGCAAGGGAAAAATATAAGAAGAGAAGGAGAAAGAGAGCATTGGCAACAAGAAGGACATTTACCTGAAATAAGACCAGGTTTTAATCCTGCATCTAGGCGAGAGATTGAAAAGAATTTGCAAGGGAAAAATACAAGGACAGAACAAGGAGAGCATTGGAAGCAGCAAAAGGAATCACCTGTATCTAAACCAGGTTGTCACCCTACACCAAGGAGAGAAACTGACAAAAATTGGCAAAAAGAAGGAAAGTTAGAACCAGCAGAACATTGGCAATTACAACAGCAAAAAAGAATTGTTAATTGGAAGCAACAGCAAAGTAGAGTTGGCAACTGGCAACAAGGAGATTCATCAGAGGAAGAATTGTTAGAAGATTGGCATCACAATAATCGCAAAAAACCTCTTGGTAACTGGTTCAGAGAAGAATCTCTAGATTCAACAGAAAACTGGGAACTAGTTGAGAGACAAAAAGCCTCTCAGCATTGGCACCAGGAAGGATCCTCAGAATCTGAAGATAACTGGCCTGACCAAGAAGCTCCAGAAAGAACTGAAAACTGGCAGGAATCTAAGAAACCTTTACCACCAAAGAATTGGCAATTTAAAGAATCTCAACAGAAAAGAGAAAACTTGTGTGTAATCCCACCACAAATCAAGAAGACAACTTTTCAAAAACAACCAGAAAAGCCGGACAACTGGAAAGACCCAAAATCAACAGAATCTGCTAAGGTTTGGCAGGAAAGGCGAACCAATCCTTCAAAACCAGGTTGGCCACAATCACGCCCTTCAAAACAGATTGAAGATTGGCCAGATTCTGAATCAGAGGGACCACCTGAAGACTGGGAAGAGGAGTCAGAGGAGTCTCTACCTCCCTCAGATCTGTCAGAACCTGATGATTGGCCTGATTTAGATTTACCAGAGCCTGTTCAAGAAAATAACAAGCAACCAATCATTCAGGAAATCCGAGAAGAGTAAGTAAATATAACTTTTATAATATGAAACATTTGATTGACATTCAGAAAGTTTTTTGTTGGAAATGTTAATGGGCATCTTAAGCTATGATGTTCTTTGTCTGTTTGATGTTCAATACAACTGATTTTGTTCAGCTAAATTTACTACCTAATGCATGTAGTTTTTATTGGGGAAGAAAAAAATAATAAATTTTTCCAATTTCCATTGCAGCTTCCAGTGGGGGAAAAAATACCAAAAATTTATTTGACCATAAAAATTTCCACCCACCCCCCCCTCCCCTCAAAAAAAAAAAAAAAAGAAAAAAAGAAAAAAGAAAAAAAAGTGATACACTAGGAAATATAATCTCTTCCTTACCCACAATTCAGATATTGTCACAATATGACATCTTTGCACCAAGGAGTCTAGTGGAGCTATGTGGTTAAAACCATTCAAGGTTCTTTTACTTATACCAAGGCAGTCGGTAGTGGGACAAGTGGAGGAAACCAGAGTGTCGGGAGAAACCACTGACCTTTGGCAGGGCGAACTGACAAACTTTTTTACACTAGGTTCTGTCTGAGCAGGATCAGAATCTAGACAGTAATTGCACCCTTTAACCACTTGAATCAGAAATTTTTGAATTGATAGTACATTTATATCAAACATTTAAGAATTAAATACATGTATCAAACAGAAAATCTTTTAACTTGTGCATCTTTTTTTATAAGTTTTTTTACATAAAAATAATTTAGAATCTATTATTAATGTATACTTTCAGAGATATTGTGTCAGTACCTAACAATATAATAAAGTCTGTACCTGGGACACCAAAAGCCAGATTGGTGTCAACGCCAAAAGGACAGAGCGTTCTGGTTCATTCAGAAGGCAATCAGTACGTAGTTGTTTCATCTTCAAATAAACAATCACCTCAACAGACGTCACTGTCTCAGTTAGTTACGTTTCGACCAAGGCATAATTTACAAAACATCTTGACAAAAAAAGATAACCCTAAAAACTTTCAGTTGCGAGCACCTAATCAGCATCCGCGATTTGCAGTACGTTGTCCGAATATACGTGGCAACTCACCTCGTTCAAGAATAGCTTCAAATTCACCAGGAATAAGATTGATTCATTCTGCGGAAGGAGGATTTACTGTTTTTCCTGCAGGTAGCCCATCAACTTCTGGACCTGCAAGTTATAACATACCTGCAGCATTTAGAGGCCGGGGCAGAGGAAGAGGTAGGCTAATACCGCCCAATAGGGGTGGAAGTAACAGAAGTAGAGGACAAAATATCAGAGGTCGTGGAAATAGTTCAATGATCAGGCCACCAAGAGGTGCTTCAAATGTGCAATATAATCCAAACATTCAAGGTGGTCGGTTTCCTACTCAAGTGAGATTGGTAAACCCATCTCCACGTAATCCTCAACCTCAAATTTTACGCCCAAGAGGCAGTCATACACCTCAAATTATCCGATATAAAGTAACAAGAAATCCAACCATAGGTCCCCGTAACTCTGTGCCGATTGTAACATCAGTATCTGCTAGTAGCAGTAGCAGCATTAGTGTGAATAACGTGACATCCACAAGTGAGCATAATTTACCAATACAGCAACAGGAAATCACATCATTGTCTAGTGAAAAAGACTCGTTGGTCTCGGAGGATAATCAATCTGTAGAATCATCACAGTCTTCACAAATGATTGTAGATCATGAATATGCAGCTCCAGAACCCAATACAAAGAGTTCTGAAAGTGCCGCTTCAAATCGTCAGGGAACAGATCTAAGTGACTCAGATAGTTCTCAGTCTTGTCATAATAATATAGAGACAACTTATCCACCCTCTGACGGTAACGGACAAACTAGTCCAGAAACAAGTCCCGATTCTAATAGAACTAGTGTAAGCTTACCTGGAACCCCTGTTCCAAGTAAGAAAAATACTTTACCCCTGGGAACAGGAAAATTGGAAGTGAATACTGTTTATTTAATCAAGTCACCAAGTTTTCCAGAAAGAAAGATGATTTGGAATGGGGAAAAATTTCAGGAGTATGATGAAAGGACGCATACAATTACCTGTAAGTATTTACCTAGCTTTGCTTATAATAACTTCCCCAAATGTAATTCATGCAATATATGTGTGTTAGTCCTAGGTTGAACTAGTTGCTCCTACCCAAAAGTTGCTATCAACTGGTTCATAGTTACCTATATATGTGTATTACTGTGTGTGTTATATATGTGTAGAATCCATCATCAATTTTCATCATGGAAATGATAAATTTGCCTAAAAAGATAAAAAGTTTCCCAAATCTTGTTGTACTTATATATTTAAAGAAAAAAAATCAAAATATGTGTAAAAAAATTTTCTGTAGATTTGAGAGGAAAAATTAAGTATTGATGAAAATTTTAGTCTAATGAGAATTAATATCAGCAATGACCTGACCTCCAGTATTCCTTTCCTGGTTTATCAGCACCACTTTCAGCCACTAAAACAATTTACTATATTGCAGTTCTTATACACAGCAAAATTTCAGCACTTGCACAGTATCATGCAAAATTCTACAGTTATATTTATAACAAGTTACAGGTGTAAAATTTTGTTTTGGGTCCATAATTTCATGATGATTTCATGATGGTTTCATTTATATCTAGACACACCACCTAAAAGTAAATGTAATCATAATAATAAGCATTTGGGTTCTTTTTTTTTTGTATCCCCATGACATAGTGCTGTATTTCAAAAGATTTCATCCAAATATCTTATTATATGTTAGCTTTAATGTGTGACTCTCTTTACAAATTATTATCTCATTGGTTTGGTGGTAGAACATTGGCCTCGAAAACATAAGGTCTTGGGTTTTACACCCAGATTGGTCATACATAAGACTTTAAAATTTGAGATATCACTTCCTTGTCCGGCACTTGGCATTAGAATAACAAGAGTATGAACAGGCCTAGGTTCACCTGGTTGCGGAATAATGTGACTGGGGTGGGGTGGGTATGGCGGTGGCGATATATTCATCTGCAGTATACTTGCAGCTAGCATCTTGACAAAAAATGGCATTAAGTGCATGTTAGTACGAGGCAAACTACAATATACACACATACATCTTACACATACATGAACTTGTTCTCGGATAAATCCTTGAGATTAATAACATTTCTTTCCTCACAAAAAGCTGAAAAATAGCTGATGTGACATTGAACAACATTTCAACCAACCAACCCTTTACAAGTTAGCACATATATATTTTTTCCCTAACTTTCAGCTGAGAATTCTGAAGAAAATATGAGTGGTGGAGGAGTGGGAGAGAATAATCGTGGTAAACAAATCCGCGGCAATGCCACAGGTCTTCATATGACACAGAACAGGTTTGTTATACAATTTATATTATATTGACTTTGTTGGGTTATGTTATCGTTAAGTCGCAGGTGTGAATGTTTTGCCCTCAAGGATTAAATATTTGCTGTTGGTTAACAAGATGGGTGGGGCAGTACATACATCATTTCACAATATTTAAATTTGATTTTGATTTATGTTTTCAGTATGATATATTCTATCTTACATGTATGTGTTACTGGAAGTTTTATTTTGAGCATTAAATGTGAATTTTATTCATTTCATTTAAAAAACATCTGATTGGGTACTTGGCACACACTTGTGTAATTTCTGTTGAAATGGTGTAGGCCTCATTGGCTGTGTGGTCTTAGTAGTGCTTTCACAAATTACAGTGGCTTTCATTTTCTAGGTTTTGAATTGCTCAGGAAGACAGTTTTGCTTAAAGGAAGTTAGTTTTTTTCTATGGGCACTACATTTCACTCCAGTTTTCTCTGCCATTAAAGAACTGTCATCAGGCCCTGGTTTCACAATCATTCCTTAACTTAAAATTAGCCAGTTTTGGCAAATTTGTGACAAAGCTAAATACAGATGTTACAAGCTTGAAATGACACCTTAAAATCCTGAAAATTAACAGTTAAACAAGTTATTAAGATTTCAAATTTGCAAAATTTAAGTTAAACAAAACTTAGTTAAAGAACGATTGTGAAACCCGGGCCTTATGAGCTTTATATAAGTGAAAGAATCTTGACTCGGGCATTAAAACACCACTTCTACCCTCCACTATTGTTATTTGGTGTATGTGTGGTTGTTCATTTTAATCACACACTGCAAAGATTTATTTAGATATTGTTTCTAGCTCATTTGTAAGTTTCCTGCTAGTGAATTAAATGAGATTATATATAGTTTTTGATGGAGTCATTTCTGCAAAAGTTTGAGCCCCTGTTGTCTCCTAAGCTACTGCAGGCATTTTACTTGAACTTGGATGACATGATAAGCATTTTACCTTGTTGTGCAATCAACATTTTGAGCTATATCCAATTTCAATATGGCAGCTGACAGCAACCTTTGATTTTAAAAAGTGAAAGTTTTTATCACTCTCTCTTTTTAAATCACCACAAGGATTTTAATAAATTTGGTTAAAATGATATGATTATAACCTGCATTTTGAGCTGGATTGGATTTTCAATATGGCAGCTGGTAGCCCAACTTATATACTATTTTTGAACTCGGTTAAGAAGACAAGTACATGATTTGCATGCTAAACTTGTTTTATATGCATTTTGCAATAAATGAATGATGATGGTACATGAAGTTTCTTACAATGTACATGCATATTTGTCTAGCAATAATTGTATTAATTAATTTGAATGTCATGTTTTGTATTTAAGAAGTATGATAGTACGACCAGCTAATCCTTCTCAGTCCACTACTAAGGTGCTACATAAAACTGCCACCAATCAGATTAACACAAATGATATCCTGCCTAACGGTAGAACCTGGAAACATGCAACAAAGCCATGTGCCATTTTAACAAGGTTTGTATTTGATGTTGATGTTTTGTTTTTGATACCAACAATGAACAAGCACTGGAGTGAAGTAATGATGTTTGATGCCCCAGTCAAAATTCGTTCGCTTATATTATGACTTACCTTCATTTCATTGATAGTAGAGGAAACCAGAGTGCCTGGTGAAAACCTCCAACCTATGGCAAGCAAATTGACAAATTTTTATACACTGATCTGCCCAAGTAGAATTCTACAGGGGCAGCCAGAAGCCCTGTAATCTGTACACTTGGCCACCAATGCCCCCAACATTAAATAGGGGAAAGAGGGGTGAAGGAGTGATTGCAAGCATACATTAAGTAATGTTCAATCAGGAGTTATTTCAACCTTCAGCAAGCAGTGCATTGTCAAACTAAGAGCTGGCCAGTTGAATTTAAAACAAAGAGCTATGAATCCTTCTGATTTGTGATCCCACACTCAAAACCATTGAAACCCATTAAACCACCTTCCCCACCACCTCTCTACATAAAACAAACATGACCAGCTCTTTTCACATTGATATTTTTATTAACCTAACGTTAAGAGACACTTGATCTGAAAAAAAGAAAATTTGTTACCTGTTGCAGGGCTGAAATTAGATTTTAAAACAGGGAGAAGTGACTTCTCCCTCAGCCAAAGTTAGGGAGAAGTTTTTCAAAACAGGGAGAAGTTTTTGCGCAACGCAATTCACAACATTGGAATTTCTGTTGTCCTGTCGCGATCAAACATTTTATATCTTGTATTACACAATAGACATTGCAACATGCTGGTCCATCTTCAGAAATATGCATGAGATAATTTAATGTACTGTTTGAAAAAGATGTCAAAAACTTTGACAAAATCCTGCTTTTGGTGGAAAAACCCCTTATACAAGGCACACTTGAAATTGGAAGCAAAAGTGCTATCTTCAATAATTTGCTTAAGTTTGTCATCAACTGGCTCCTTAATATCAAAGTTGGCTAAGTTTTGGCTCATACTTCTCAGGAGCAAGATCTCACCCTGATTTTGTTTCAAAATTTTATATATTTATTTATTAGTCCCCTACTGGCGAAAGCCGAAGGGGGCTATAGGTTTGCACTCTGTCTGTACGTCCGTCCGTCCGTCTGTCACACCTCAGTTTTCCACTTTTTTTCTAAAAGCTTTAAGATAATGAACTGATTTTTGGTATATGAGTCTACCATGATGAGATACAGATCAAGTTAACATTTCGTTTACATCTGCTAATTTTTACAGGAGTTATGACCCTTTGATCTTTGAAAATTCACAGAAATTTTAGTTTTCCGCACTTTTTTTCTACACGCTTTTAGATAATGAACTGATTATTGATATATGAGTCTACCATGATGAGTTTCAGACCAAGTTCACATTTTGTTTCCATCTGCTAATTTTTCCTGGAGTTATGACCCTTTTATCTTTGAAAATTCACAGAAATTTTAGTTTTCAGCAATTTTTTTCTACTAGCTTGCAGTAATGGAACTTTTGTTTTGTATGTGATGCTACCATGATGAGTTGCAGATCAAGTTAGCGTTTCATTCTTGTCTGCAAATTTTTACGGGAGTTATGGCCCTTTGAACTTTGAAAATTCACTGAAATTTTAGTTTTCCGCACTTTTTTTCTACACGCTTTTAGATAATGAACTGATTATTGATATATGAGTCTACCATGATGAGTTTCAGATTAAGTTTATGTTTCGTTTCCATCTGCTAATTTTTACCAGAGTTATGGCCCTTTGATCTTTGAAAATTCACAGAAATTTTAGTTTTCCGCATTTTTTTTCTACATGCTTGCAGAAATGGAACTAATGTTGTGTATGTGACTCTACCATGATGAGTTACAGATCAAGTTTATGTTTTGTTTCCATCTGCCATCTTGAACAACATGTATAATTTATAACTATAAATCTTTGTACCATATAATAAGGTACATTTTACCTAAAACTTTGGGATTAGTGAAATATGTGACCAGTAGGGGACTATGTATTGTTTTGCAATACTCTCAGAATGCTTGTTTATTTATTTATTATAAATATTTTAAATATTTATTTATATGTTTTAAGTATTTGAACTGTTTTTAATAAATAATGATAATAGAGGTGAGCAGCTTATAATCAGTTTATAATTTTAAGCTCACCTGAGCTGAAAGCTCAGATGAGCTATTGCGATGGTTCACCGTCCGTCGTCTGTCGTGCGTCGTCCGTCGTGCGTTAACATTTTACATTTTAATCAACTCCTCTAAAACTACCAACCCAAATTTGATGAAACTTGGTGATGATGATGTCTGGGTGAAGGCCTTTCAGATTTGCACATATGAAGGAGTTATGTCCCCTTGGGGCCCCATAAGGGGGGAAATAGTGAAAAACTTTAAAAATCTTCTCCTCTGAATGTACAAGTGATATACCTTAGTTATTTCACTTATAACATTCTTAGGTCATCTAGTTTTAGATTTGCACAAATGAAAGCGATGGGGCTCAAAATTGGGAAATGGCAAGGAACTTAGTGGGAAAATTGCTAAAAATTATTTATTTGTCACTATATCTTGAAAACTATTAACTTTTCTGTATAGGCATTTATATTAGAATATTGTAGGTATTGCAACAACAATCATTTTGATATATGGTTCAAGGTCATATGTTCAAAGGTCAAGGTCACAGCTGCAAAAATAGACTTAAATCGCTAATTATCTTGAAAACTATTAACTTTTTGTATAGGCATGTATATTAGAATATTGTAGATATTTGGACAACGATCATTTTGATATATGGTTCAAGGTCATATGTTGAAAGGTCAAGGTCACAGCTGCAAAAGAAAAGTTAAATTGCTAATTATCTTGAAAACTATTAACTTTTTGTATAGGCATGTATATTAGAATATTGTAGGTATTGACATGACACTCATTTTGATATATGGTTCAAGGTCATATGTTGAAAGGTCAAGGTCACAGTTGCAAAAGAAAAGTTAAATTGCTAATTATCTTGAAAACTATAAACTTTTTGTATAGGCATGTATATGAGAATATTGTAGGTATTGCGACAACAATCATTTTGATATATAGTTCAAGTTCATTTGTTGAAAGGTCAAGGTCACAGCTGCAAAAGAAGACTTAAATTGCTAATTATCTTGAAAACTATTAACTTTTTGTATAGGCATGTATATTAGAATATTGTAGATATTTGGACAACGATCATTTTGATATATGGTTCAAGGTCATATGTTAAAAGGTCAAGGTCACAGCTGCAAAAGAAAAGTTAAATTGCTAATTATCTTGAAAACTATTAACTTTTTGTATAGGCGTGTATATTAGAATATTGTAGGTATTTGGACAACGATCATTTTGATATATGGTTCAAGGTCATATGTTGAAAGGACAAGGTCATAGCTGCAGAAGAAGACATATTGCTAATTATCTTGAAAACTATTAACTTTTTGTATAGGCAAGTATATTAGAATATTGTAGGAATTGACATGACAATCATTTTGATTTATGGTTCAAGTTCATTTGTTGAAAGGTCAAGGTCACAGCTGCAAAAGAAGACTTAAATTGCTAATTATCTTGAAAACTATTAACTTTTTGTATAGGCGTGTATATTAGAATATTGTAGGTATTGACATGATGATCATTTTGATATATGGTTCAAGGTCATATGTTGAAAGGTCAAGTTCACAACTGCAAAAGAAGACTTAAATTGCTAATTATCTTGAAAACTATTAACTTTTTGTATGGGCATGTATTTTAGAATATTGTAGGTATTGACATGACGATGATTTTAATATATAGTTCAAGGTCATATGTCAAAAGATCAAGGTCACAACTGCAAAAGAAGACTTAAATTGCTAATTATCTTGTAAACTATTAACTTTTTGTATAGGCATGCATATTGGAATATTGTAGATATTGACGTGGCAATCATTTTGATATATGATTCAAGGTCATATGTTGAAAGGTCAAGGTGACAGCTGCAAAAGAAGACTACAGTCACTTTATGCATATTAGCTGCTTATTAATGAAATGTGACTGAATATTTCTGATTAATTTTTTTGGGAGTTCTTGAGTTTCTTTAAATTTTCTGTACTTGATATATTGTCTGTTGCACTTTGTAAACAATTTTGGAGATATTCTCAGGTGAGCGTTAAGGCCCATGGGCCTCTTGTTTTCATATGTAACATTAAACAGATATATATATTATGTGAAAGTAAATTATAAAAACATTGTTAAAAGAATTTTTATAGTTTATTTCAATTAAAAATAAACTTATATTTTCACAAAATAATATTCCTCGGTGAACATAATTTTTGAGGTTTTTAAACTAGTTGTCTTATCTATGAAAATAGAAGAACCACCTTACATTCCAAAAGCATCACTTTGTTCAACTTTGACCTGACCAATGAAATATGTCGAATTTGTATGTTGGTCAAATGGTGGCATTGTAAACAAATCCATCAGTGATGTCTCATTTTACTGTGATTTTAGTATGTTGATACTTGTGTTAAAGTTTATACAATGATTTTATTTTGAAAATAAGTTATCTGTCTTTGTTATCACAGTGGTTTTAATCACTTTCAATTTCAGTGAAAAATTACAGGCGGGATCCCATACAAATATTGCCGAAAGTCCGTAACACAAGGAATACTGTATCAGATCAAAGACATGTAATATATGTCTCTGATCAGATAATCAATGTATACTCGGGCTGTAAAACGTCTTTGATTAACTGCCTATTATCTTAGGCGCGTGAAAGAAGTCCTTTCGTGAAGCGTTAATCCACTAATTACTCAACCAATCAGGATAATTAACATGCATCATGACACCTGTAAATCACTTGTTGACAGCGGCCAGAACACCTCGGATTTTATTGTTAGATAAGATAACTTGACACAACAGAGTTCCCGATAATGGGTTTCAAAAATAAGGGTGACTTCGACTTCGCTTTTTCAGAAAAATAGGGCGAAGTTTTTTGAAACAAGGCGAAGTTATCGCCCAACTTCGCCCTTATTTTGAGCCCTGCTGTTGTCACCAAGTCTTTATCAATATTTGCATGTATGCTAACTTTTCAAGTTTTTACTAAGGTCTTCATTGAGACATAGTTAAGTAGTACTTTTGATTTTGTTTTTAATTTTAGACGTCCATTACATCCAGAATCAGATAGAAAAGTGATAATTGTTGATACATCTCCAGCTGGTAAATCAAAAAGAATTACAGGTAAATTATCACCTCATTATAATTTGGGACTGAAAATAGATCCTATTCCTGAATTTCAACACAATTATATTTCCTAAAATTTTGTTAATTTCACCAGCTTAAATAATGCAGGTCAGATATTGTTATTGTTACTACTTCAGGTTTCTTTATTGGACTATATCCATTAAAGGCTTCCAATTTCATTTATATTGAGTGCATACGAGACAAAGTTTGCAAAAGTGATTTGTTGCAATGGTTAGTCATCTATAATCTGTTGTGGGGTGTCTTGTCACCTTTAAAATTTTGGCATTTTTATCTTTTTTGAAACTATACTGATTCAAATGGGATGGTATTAGGTAAAAGTGATATCTAGATGAATTGATTTTAGATGTACAAAATAAAGGAGTTGCGTGTCCCCTGAGGGTACCAGAGATAGAAATTGTAAAAACCTCTCTTGTTTCAACTTCATTAGTCCCTAGAGCCAGCACTAAAATGAGATTTGACAACTGTAGCAATTAAGTTGTTAATTTGTACTTGCTCTTCATGAGTTCCTTTTTTTAATAAAAGAAAATTGTGATTCCTTTCATTTGAAATTAAACTTCACCACACTTGTTTTGTAGTATGTGAGAAAAAAAAGGAGAAAAAAGTTTTTGACATTTCAAGAATTTTTCTGTCAGACAGTATGTTGGTAGATTTGCTAAATATGTTTTTACTGTTAGAACAATATTCCAAGTTTCATAGATTTACATGTACATGTATCATGTCTTTCAGTTGTGAACGATCCGTCATTATCAGCCTCGGCATCATCTAGTCAGGAATCTGTGCAAACTCAAAGTCAAGAAGATCAGGGAGAAAGCAATCCAGACCATGAAATGCAGCAGCAACAGCATATAGTGGAATCAAAAAAGAGGAAAAGACTGCAAGAAGTAAAGTTATATATATATATATATATATATATATATATATATATATATATATATATATATATATATATATATATAATATATATATATGTAATATGTAATACAGTAAATCTGTTTATAAGGACCACATGTTGGTCTTAAATAATACAGCCTTATAGACTGTTAATCAGAATAGACAGTTTTTGTGTCGCCTGACTAGGCGACATTTAGGGAGTACTTTCGTCAGCGTCGTCTGCGGTGTCCGGATTTCCTTGTCCGGTGCATAACATTGGTGTTGTACATTCAAATGACTCCAAACTTGGTATGCATGTTTCTGGCAATGACTCGAAGTGCAGTGCACAAGAACCACAACTCTATCTTGTTCTGTTTTTGAATTATTTCCCTTTGATTGATTTTTATGCAGTGTCAGGGGACACATCTGTTTCAAAGAAACATATCTAGTTTTTTTTTTTTTTTTTTTGGGGGGGGGGGGGGGGTTATTGTATTAAGCCAAATGACCTTAAATGTTAGTTTTAATTGACAGTTGGTCTTCACCTAGAGGTGGTCATTATAACAATGTTTACTGTATTATTTTAGAGTTTGTGTTTTGGGTGACCAGATTGAATTTGTAAATTCTAATTTTAAGAACAATATGTCACAACCAGTTTTCCTATCTTTCATCAAGATGCCTGTTTAGAAAAACTTAGTTTCTAGGTCAGATGTCATTCCAAAAAATTTGGAATATTGTCATGTTTCTTTTCTTTATTTTTGTAATATGAAATGTTTATTGTTTTTTTTTTATGACTGTTATCAACTGACCCGTTATGGAATTAGCTAGGTCCAATTTAGATAAACAGTCTTAATACAACATGTGTGTCAGGCATTGGGAAATAGTAATTTTATAAAGAGGAGATGTAGTATAAGAAGGAATATCATGCAAACAATATTTCATGGTTATTTAAGTATATCATACACTCTAGTCACTTTTTGAGTTCATGAAATACATGTATCTAGTGTTTTTGAACAGTTTTAATTAAACAAGTTTGTGACTTTACAATATTTAAAAAAAAACCATAAATACAGAATATGAAGTAATTTGTATTGATGCCTAAATACTGTGTTTAATGATATTTTTTCTGTAAAATAGCATGATAGTGTAAAATCACTTCAATTTGTACCCTATTTTCACAAAGTTCCAAAAAAATCCAATATCCTTTTTTTTAGTACCACCATACATACCACCTGAGAAAAAAAAGGATATTTTAAACAAGACACATCTTTAAGTATAATAATAATAATAATGCTTTCTTTTGTTTTTGTGTTTAGAGTGGATATCAAGAAGGGGAATGTGTAGTTCATTGTAAATACTGTGGATATTCTAGTAGTAATGTGATATTTTGTGATAGGTGTCATCGGGAATTTCCCGATGATGTTAAAATTGAACCTTTGGTTAAAAAAGGAAGGACGTGTGTGTCAGTGAAAGAAAATGAGACAAATGTCGCAATAGACAAAAGAACTTTTTATGGACAGAAACTTGCGGAACAATCACAGCCATATCAAGCTAACATAGTTCATGTAACATCTGAAGGGGAGATAATTCAAAGAAAAGTAACAAGTGCCCCTCCTACTGCTGGTAGATACAGAATGGTAAGAATATCATCTGCCAGAAGGAAACCTGCAATGCCAGGTAAGTAAATACAGTAATTTATATTGAAAATTGGTGTATTCAACTTGTTAATTTCCATTTAGTAAGATCCTCTTCCATTAAATGGTTTTTACCCAACTTTTATTTTGACTAATCAGATCAAAGAGAACCACTTTATGCTTGTTTTCCGACCAGTAAATGGAATTTCCCAGAGCTCAACGTGATACCTCATAGTGTTTTTGTGGGCATAAAGTGTAGTTTTCCCGTAATAATGATGTTTTTTGGGGGGAAAATTTGATGTAAACATTATCAATTTCATTCCACACAAATGATAAGAGGTATTCATCACATGGTACACTGGTGAGTTCCATTGTTCTCAATGCATCCTTGGTAACAACAGTCTTTTAAAAAAAAAGGCAATCTGTTGAGCACTTTACAAGTCAAATAACAAATGAAAAAATTATTTTCTGTAATCTGATTGGTCACAAAGAATGTTAGGAAAAAATTAGTTAATGGAAGAACCTCTTGTTCAGTGGAAAAACCTGTCAATTAAACTGTTGTTTATGATTTCTGATTTTAAAAATTTCCAAAACAATTCCAGGATAATAAGAACATCCTTTTTGCAAAATAGATTTTGTTTGCCTGAAATTGCTACATGCACCTTTTAATATTTTAAAGAAAGTTTAGCCTAGCAAAATTTGGTTAAATTCTTCCAAGTTTGAATTTAAACATTTAGAATAGGATACAAGATCAAATGGGAAAACTTAAAGATAAAATTCATTTTAGTTCTTATAATTATTAAATTATTCTAAAGTGTAAATGATCAAAGATGTTCCCATGTAAGAGTAACCATAGCAGGGGCTAATGGATAAATGTCAGAATTTGGGATGTACTTGTATATGATTTAGATAGAACAGATATGCACTTAGCCACTCTGTTCTTCTCATTTGTAAATGATATTGTTTTAGTTACTGTGTGTATTGTTTATTGTTATAGTTACCGTGACGATATCCTCGGATGAAGAAGATGAGACATCAACTAGGCCCTCCAGTGCTGGCTCGAGCGCAGCTGCAGAAGAAGCTGATAGTTTGTCTCAGATTATTGCAGAAATTCCAAAGGGAAGGCCCTCATCTCCGAAATTTAATGTAAGCAGAGTTCAGAAGATGGAAGATGAGGTATTCCTTATGAAAGTTTTAAATTGGATTCTGACTTATGTTTTTTGTGGCAGTTATTATAATTAAGTTATCACACTGAATATTAGAGTATAGAAAACATATTTCAGGAGCAAAAACAGAATAACATAAAACATCTTATATCCAAAGGATGGTCTTCTTTGGGTATTCTAAAACCACATTAAAAAGAAAAATGTCCAGTTCACAATTATTTATTCAGCAAACACATCACTTAGGTTACATTGTCTGAATGTTAATATTTTTGGGAAATTTTGATGAAATAATTGATAAATTTTCCTAGAGTGAGTGGTATTTTAGCATTGTTTTGGCTTTCAGTATAAAAGTTTCTTGACTGACACATGTAAACTTTTTTCATGAACTAGTAAAGCTACATATCTTTTGACAAGTCTTGCTGAATCTCTTGAGTGAGTTTTCTCCATTATTTGGTGAACATTTTGTTAGAAGTTGCACTTTAATATTTTGTTCTATGTTTTAGATGGGCATTCCAGTTCTTGTGAGAAAAGCTGGAAAGAAAAATATTCATGTTATTTTGTTCTCTGTTTCAGATGGGCAATCCAGTTCTTGTGAGAAAAGCTGGAAGGAAAAATATTCATGTTATTTTGTTCTATGTTTTAGATGGGCAATCCAGTTCTTGTGAGAAAAGCTGAAAGGAAAAATATTCATGTTATTTTGTTCTCTGTTTCAGATGGGCAATCCAGTTCTTGTGAGAAAAGCTGGAAGGAAAAATATTCATGTTATTCCTGTAAACAGATCAGTTTTAGACAATCCAAACTGTGTAAAAGTAAAGAGTATACAACAGCCACCTCTACAGGTGTCTGTGAATCTAACGGCTCGCTGCATCAGGATAGGATCCTTAAGAGGAGTTCCTGTTGAACCTATATTTATCTCAGCTGATGGAGTATTCTTATACATTGAATGCAAGTATTTAAAGCTGCATTAAGTTTTTCAATTTTCTGAATTTTTTTTTTGATTTTCTAAACATATATTTTTTTAAAAATAGATATCTTCTAACCACGATCCATGACATTCATTTTCTAAAATTTCATTTCTTTTAACTGTTAATCAACGGAATCCTCTGACCGGTTGGTCAGTGTTTTACGATGGTAATTATGACCTTGGAGCATGCACACGGATGTACGGATAAACCCTAGAATCGTGTTCTGTGTTTAATTTATCATATTTCACCGTTTTGAAAGTTGTGTTTAAATGACCCGGGTTTTGGTTACGTAACCATGTTCTAATATTAAATCCCAACTGCTGCATCTGGCTGGGTAAATACTGTAATTTCTGTATATATTTGAGCTTTTATCGTTGAACCAAATGTAACATTGTTCATTAGGAACATCATTAATTAGATTAGCACCGTTTTAATTTTTTGTTTGGAAAACCTAATGTAGCTTTAAAAGTTATACTGATTTAGAAAGTCCTTAAACTCACCTATGCAATCTATATAAAAGTGTATGTCTTAACCCAAACGGAACATGGGCGTGTGTATAGCGTGGTAGCAAAGTGAGCTTAAACTTGTGCTTATGGATCAAAGCATCTCTCACTGCCTATTCCACTCTACTCTCAGTGTATTGTTTTGATATTATTAATGATAAAACTTTATCATGTAAAAAAAAAATACCCAAAGAAAGCATAAATTTTTCAAATCTCTTGTTTTCATTCAATAGTCAACATTTTTGTTATCTTTATACATTTTATATTATATAAGAATTTTTTTATTGACTACTATAAATCAGAAAATAATTAAGGAAATATTTTTGTAGAATTTCTCGAGAGTTACCTAATTACATGAATATTTTATTTTGGTATATTTTTATTGGCTTTCTGAAATTCCAGTTTCTCATAAATTTTAAAATCATTTGACTCTGTATGAATACATATAAAATGCAATAAACCGTCAGAACTACAATATCATAGGTAAACAAACATGACTGTCACGTCACATTTGTTTACATTTGTTAAAGCATGTTGTTCAGTTTGCTTGCAAAGTTTTTGCATTCATATCAACATCATTTTAAAACAGTTTGATTGTTACTTGTATTTGTTCTGATCATTATTGGGGAAAATAAAGGTACCCAATTATGTAAAATTCATGATTTGTTGCGAAAATCAAACTAGTGAAAATTTCTCAATTTATAGTAGTGGAAATGTTCACTCTGCAATGTTAAGTAAGCAGATGTCACATGTCACATGGTAAACTACACTGACAGATTTGCAACAGTGTTCATTTCATCAATACATGTATTACTTCTTTATCAATGCTGTAGGTGAAGACAATTCACATCGGATAATAATAGAACCACAGAATGTAGTTCAGTGTTTAGTTTGTACCAAGGTGACGCCAGTCATATTTATACGTACAACGCCAGAATTTAGTCAGGATCTCAGGTCATCACTTAAAATGGACAATGATACAGATGGACCTTACTTTGACCCTCAGCATCCAGGTAATGTTGCAATTCTTAGCTGATGTTATAATATACTTGTACATGTTGCTATTAAAGGAAAAAAATCAATGCATATCTTCACATGAAAAATACATATGGGTAAGGTATGCTAAAATAAAAACATGTAAATGAACTGTTTTTTATACATTTTTGTTTTCATACACCTACACATTTTTCATACACTAACATGTTTTTCATATGCTTACACGTTTTTCATACACTAACATGTTTTTCATACACTAACACATGTTTTTCATAATAAAGTACTTATATTTCCCATATGGTGAGATGTTTCCTATATATTATTACATTTCTGGTTGAGTCAACAATGTTGACATCTGATGTCAATTGGAATTCAAATAATTTTTTTCTTTCATTTGAAATACTCATTTAAATCTGTAAATAAAGTTGTATTTATAAACTAAGATGGGAATAGCTGAAAAATTGTTGATGTGACGTTAAACAAAAGGACCCTGGACAAGTGGTCTAAATACAGAAGTAGACTCTCCAGCAGGTTTTTGTCGAACCTGGCATTGCCATAAGGCGAGACTTAAGTGTTACTTTTTCGGTGTCGCCGTCGACGGCGGCGTGTCAAAATGTGATAGTTTATGTTAAAGTAATGTATTTTCTACTCAATCAAAAACTAACCAGACGAGACATTTAAATCTGTGGAATTTTTGTTTACTGTTTAATATTTTACACAAACTTTGTTTTCTTTTTTTCAGAAATGAAAAACCAGTACATAATGTTGTTGTTACAGGAATTTGGAAATGTTCATCATAGTTTGTTAAATATTCTATCACAGTATAGTAATTCAAACGAGGAACACAAAAAAGACTTTTTATGTGAATTATCTCCTGAAGAAGCTGATCAGATATTTAAGAGTATTAATTTTGATACTTCAGTCTTTCCTAATTTTGCTACAGACAGTGCTCAAAATAATCCAGCTATTGAAAATCAAATGGAAGTTGCTCGTAGTTCAGATGCTTCTATGATGGCCGGAATGTCTCAGGAATCTAAAATGGAAAATCGTGAACGGTCACCTTCACCAAAAATCATGTTTAGTGGACCAGTAAAGAAGTATGCATGTTTTTTTTTTAAATATATATACATGTATTTATGATGGTTTTTTTTTTTTTTTAAATGTTAACTTTTTTGTTCATTTTCCTTTTTGAAACAAAGAACAGAAAAACTTTGTTTATACTTTTCCCATCTTAGAGTTGAAATCAATGTTTAATGTTATACAAATTTGTTTTTAGTAGAGTCTGTTTTTGTCATAATATACATATGTGTGAAAATGATCCCTCTAGTTTAATGTCGGAGTACAAATGTGATGTCGAAACAAGAGATTGTTGTATGTTGTCATGTAGTGTGGTATTTATTTATGCAGATTGTTCTAGACATTGAAATAACAAATTTATGTTAGAGACTAGATGAGATGTGCATACCCTATTGAAAGTTTTCATGGACAAGAAGCTTAGCATCACTGTACTGAAAGCTCTTATATGAAAGCAATGTATATTTCATTAAATGTGCAAAAATGTAATTTTATTTGATACATTTACATGTCATAATAAATACTGGAGCCTTGGTGTTTGAAAGAGCTTAAAGCATGCAGCTTTTTTTAATCATAAGTGTAGTTTTATGCTGTTGTAAATTTTGCAAACTGGGCAAAATAGTTAATTTGAAAAAATACCAAAATGGAAAATAGAATACAAATTCTTGAATGCAAAGTATGTAATACATTATATGTATTTGGGTTTTTTTCCCAATTTTTGCTATGGAAAAACAGCACCGAATCTGTAATAAATGATAATCTTTTTCTTTTCTTGCAGATTAATAACATTTCCACCTCCCCCAGCTAAAGGCGGTATAACTGTTACAAATGAAGACCTTTTCTGTCTCACTGAAGGAGAGTTTCTTAATGATGTGATAATAGACTTTTATTTAAAGTATTTATATTATACAGTTATTGACTTTTGATGAGATAAATCCCCTACATCTAATATTAGTTCTATGTTCATCCTGTTGGAATGTTATATTATCCTCACGTAACTACATGCTGTGATTACTTTAGACTGCGAAATTTTGTGATCTTTTTATTTCCACAAAAATTCACTGTAAGACTATGATGCAGTTTTTGGTGTTATTTGGGACAAGAGCAAGGTTATTAATCCAAGAACAAGTTTGTTTATACATGAGATTTGCAAGTGTATTATAGTCTGTGCTCTAGTTTGCTACAGACAATCATACCAATCCCCAGGCCCTTATCCTGGCACTGGGAGAACCAGTCAAAACTTTTTCCTCTGCCCAGTGCCAGGCAAAGAAGCAGTATCTCTTGTGTAAGACTTGGCAGAGGCTTGAACCCATGACCTCCCATTCTTGAGGCAAACATTATACCAATAAGCATCGGAGGCTATCTTTATTTCGTTTGAGCGTGAAATATACATTTTATATTTTTAGATCATGGACCAAAATTTTTGTCAGCTATTGCTGTCACCATGGCAACTAGTCTTTTTCTATTCTATATCATATTTACAGTGTTAAAATTTTTAGTGCATGTTTACCTAAGAGCATCTTTTTGGTAACTATTGTTGCATTCAAATTTTTACATATTTTCTATTTTAGGTACTTACTGCTAGAAAGGCTTAATGAGGAAGATAGAAAAAGAACACATATATTTAGTTCATTTTTCTTTAAGCGTCTTACACAGCGTTTAGCAAATAGGCCTGAAGATGGTGCTACGTAAGTTTGTATATCATTTAGTGTAAACTTTATTTCTTTTACAACGATTTAGAAACAAGTTGTGCGTGAGGTCTTATTGTGGGAGGAAAACCGGAGAACCAGGAGAAAAACCCACGTGCTCAAGCAGGTGACCTCATACCTTATCACATATGACGCTGGGAATCGAACCCCGGTCGCATTGGTGATGGGCGGGAGCGCTAACCACTGCGCCACTTGAACACCCAATCATTTATCATTTATACACTTTCAGTTTACTTTTGATTAAGAAAGAAACTAAAAAACAAAATTTTTATGGAAATAAAAGATTACATAGCATCACATTAATGAAAACAATTACATGTAATTGAAAACCTAGTGTAAAAAATGTTTTGTTACTAAAATGCAGTAGTTTTCAACAGGTGCTGTAGTTTACGCCACCCTTCCAAAACTGACCAACATTTTACAGGGTGAAATACCAGTTAGTTTGAGTTGAGCATATACATGTACATTATATTAACTTTGAAACCAACCAACTTAAACTTAATGGGATAAAGTGACAAAATGACAATTTTCCCAAATTCTCAAGTTAATTGGAGATAATTTAGATCTCAGTATATCATTGATAACAACTGGAAGAATATCCTACTTTGTTTTTTTTCTATAAAATTCTTTATTTTGGTTGATAACTTTGTCAGATCACTTTACTTAATAAGGATGATGGCTTTCTCATTTTTTCACGGCATTCCTTTTTGTTCCATCCTTCTAGAACTGAGTGCCTCTTTTGATGATGTGTAAGAACATTGACTATGGATTAAAATACATGTACACATTATCTGTAATTAATGTTCAATTGCTAAGACTTGATATTTATTTTATTTACAGACCTGCAGAAAAGCGTCATTCCAGAGTCAAAACTTGGACAAAACATGTAGATTTGTTTGAAAAAGATTTCATTGTGGTACCTATAAATGAACAGTAAGTGTAAACACATAGTTTCACCTTCTGTGGCTTATTGGTTTATAGAATCTGCTACAAGATCAAAGTGCCTCTCACCATGTAGTTCAGTTCTCACTAATGACATGTTCTTAAGTCAGAAAAAAGGTTATCAAGATGGTGGTATTCTTTGAGCATCCCAATTTTATTCACCATGAACTGACTTCTATGATGTAAATGAAAAAAAAACTTGACCGGGGGAATTAAAACTCAATTTTTCCAATATTTGTCAAGTCTTCGATCTAATCTTGAGATGCTAAGCATTATTGCAAATCATATTTAAAGGCATGGTTGTGACATTTTGAACATTTTGTCAGGACCTCTTTCTGATGTCAGCATTATGTAGCAACTAAAACATGTCAGCAAATTTAATGTAACTTGGGTAATCCCATTGGAGGATAGAGGAAGATAACAGAAAAAATTAATATCCAATTTTTGTTCTATTTAGCAATTGGGACCAACATGAAATATGTTTTTAAAATGCTTTTAAAAATATAAACGGCTATGTACCTTAACACAACATGTAGTAAGAAGATTAATTTTAATTTGTAAACCTGTATTTTCTAAGAAACTTGGCTTAACTGAACACTTTTGAGATTGAAGCTTTGATCCTTTTGATTGACAGAGATGAATTTACAAAATAAGTGTTTGTAATGCTTATGGCATGTTTGTAATGATTATTGTATGCCCTAGTAAAATACATGTATTTGTTCCAACCAGATTTCCTGTTGACAGTAGATTTGTTTTACACTGTATGGTAAAGCATTACTAAAACCTTTTTATATTGAATAAATTACTTTAATGTGCACTTATTAATTTTGAATTGATTTTGATGTGAGGTAAGAAAAAGTATTTAGTCCAAAGACAATCAACAGAAATTGGCTAAACATCTAAGTTAAGAGATGGGTGAGACATCTAATTCCATGAAATTCTTGTTTGAAGCACGTTTTAAGTCTATGATTTATTTGTGTTATATTTATATTTTCAGTTCCCATTGGTTCTTGGCTATAATTTGTTTCCCAGGATTACTACAAAATAAGACGGTGACATTTATACCAAAGAATAGACTTGAATCAAATCTGCCATGTAGTTCTGAAATGAATGTTCCTAAACAAGGCAGTCCTGCTCCGTCAAGTCAGAATGATCTTCCAAAAACTGATAGTACCATGCCAGAAGAAAAGTCACCAATGGAACAGAGTGAAAAGCAGGAACAAGATCAGGTGAAAGAGCAACAACAACAATCACAACTGCTGGAACAAGACCAAGATCAACAAGAACAACAACAGCAGGAGCAACAACAAGAACCACAGCAAGAAGGGCAACAACCACAACAACAGGAAGAGCATCATCAACAGGAGGAGCAACAACAGCCACAGCAACAGCAACAACAACAACAACAAGATGAAGAAATGAAAGACAGTAATGATAATCAGACTGATGAAAATAATGTAAAAGAAACTGGGGTAAGTATGATATTAAAAAAAGAAAGAACTTTAGATTTAGCTTGCATGTGTCAAAATTCAAAAGATCATCATGCCATTCGTGTAAATGTCTGCATTGATGCTCATTTTGTTGGTTCAAATCTTGATTGAATGAAAATAAAAGTAATTTTGTTCAAGATTTTATCAATTTTTGAAAATGTCTAGATCAGAGCTTAAGATTTAACAGCTTTTGTCTGGTTAGTTAGATTTTGTTAATTAAAGATATTCCTGAATAGATTTTCATTAATTGTCTTTGTTTGACAGGAATTAGAACCGGGGGAGGTACCTATGGACACCTCAAATATGGGAGTAACAAAAATCCTACCTGCCAGGTATTTTAGTAAGGTATGTGATCTTAACATTTGTAACTTTATGAAAATAAAATAATTTGTGAGCTCTGCCTCAACATTTCAGCATTTGGTTCTTTTTTAAGTCACTAATAGTGAATTTAATACTTTTTTAAGGGACTTCTAGCTAGGTCTAAAATATATGCTTATGACTAACATTGCCTCTCACTGCCATCCCACTCAAGCAGTTCTAGTGTGACAAAGTTTTTCAGTTCCCCTGCAAAAAAGTAGGTGGTTTTTCTGGGCACTCCAGTTTCCTTCACCATCCCATAACTTATTGCCTCAATGTTAGTGAAGAATCTTGACTGGGCGTAAAACACCATTACTCCAATACAGTCCAATCTAATCATTATTAAACATTTTAAACCTATTTTGATGTTAATTTGAAAATATTTTTATTAAACAAACAATTTTGCTAAGATGGTATGTTTTGTATTCTAGGGTCTTATTAAAACACACCATAAAACCTATTCTTTTATTTTTCTCATTTCTATTCTTCAGGAATCTCGTGGAAAACTTGTATCTGAAGAAGATTTAGAAGATCCAGAAATAGCTGGTATGACAGTTACAGGATATAGACAGTAAGTATGAATCTCTCTCTCTCTCTCTCTCTCTCAGCTGAAGTTTATATAGGTACACATTTTTTGTGCATCCTGTTTGTTTGCTTGGATATTGTACTTTTATTGATATATAAATGTAGCTGCAAATGAAAATGAAGGTAGCCATTGTTGATTGATAACTGTAGAAAGAAAATTGCTTTCATTGGTAGATTTTGTTAGCATAAACACAAAAACACTGCAGCAAACTAAATTACAACTAGTATTTCTGTACATTTTCAGACCTTGTATAATGGTATTTGATTCCTTATCAGGAGTGTCACGATCCAGAATTGTAAACATATTGAAAGAGTAAGTATACACATAGCAAGAATTATTTTTTTGTTTCAATGTTTTTGATTTTAGCTATTATTGCAAGTCAAATGTGAATGCTAGTACACAGAAAAACTTTCTTTGCCCATGAACATAAAAAGCTGCATTTGGCAAAATTTTATTCAGTAAAATAAGAAGTTTTTACCAGGTTGTCATTTGGTTGTTATACTTTTTTGAGATTTTTAAATTCATCTGGCCACTTAAAGCTGCATTAAGTTTACCAAATTTCTAAAAAAAAAATTTGATTTTCTAAAAAAATTTTTTTTTAAAAAAAGTAGATATCTTCTAACCACGATCCGTGACATTCATTTTCTAAAATTTCATTTCTTTTAGCTGTAAATAAACGGAATCCTCTGACCGGTTGGTCAGTGTTCTACAATGGTAATTATGAGCTTGGAGCATGCGCACAGATGAACGGAAAAGCCTAGAATCGAAAGTGAAACATGACAGATTGCATTAATTGTCCTTCATTAATATCCAGATGAATTTGAAATGGTGTTATTTTTCCCTTACTAAGTCACAAATGACAAATTCAACGAAGTTCTGTGTTTAATTTATCGTATTTCAACATTTTGAAAGTTGTGTTTAAATGACCCGGGTTTTGATGACGTAACCATGTTCTAATATTATATCCCAAATGCTGCATCTCGCTGGGTAAATACTGTAATTTCTGTATTTATTCGAGCTTTTATCGTTGAACCAAATGTAACATTGTTCATTAGGAACATCATTAATTAGATTAGCACCGTTTTATTTTTTTCTTTGGAAAACTTAATGCAGCTTTAAAGCATGAAGATTTATCATTTGAGTATGTGCAATTTGTTATAAATCACTTGCTCCCCTGGTTGTTGGGTGACGTTATATATACATGTTCCTAAAATGTTTGCTTACCAGTAGTTTCCATCATAATTAGCTTTTCCAAAACAAAAAAAAAAAAAAAAAAAAAAAAATAGCACTAGTAAATAAAATTGCCTAACTTAAACCCTGTTACCACTTTCCTAAATCTGGGCAAAGGTTGGCAACAAGAGAAAAAGAAGACTCATGTTGTCAAATGAAAAAAAAGAGAAGAAAATCACTGGTTAGGTTAATTGCCCTAGGATTGTTAATGTAATGTCTTTTACAGATGTGTAGGAGGGAGTCAGTGAAATTCATCCTCTCAGGATAGCTGTCCGAAAAAGAAAACAACGTTTCCTAGAGATATTTTGAACGAAAAATATCCAAAAAGGTGTTTTTTTGAGAAATTGAAGAATTTTTTTGTGAAAAACACTATCACACTCAGTATGTCTTTAAGCCTGATAAGATATCAAAAATGTCAAGCCAGAAGCAAGGGAAGGTCAAACTTTGAAGATCAATTCTTTGTACACATGTACATAGTTATTGCAATATATCATTTGAAAATTAACAGGTATTTACAAGTGGAATGGATGAAAAAGAAACAGACTGAGTTGAATTTGAAAGAAAGGCTGAGAGGAGGATCCCCAAAGGTACCTCAACAAACAAATTACAGTGATTGTGGAGTTTATGTGTTACAATATGTGGAGAGTTTCTTTGAAGTAAGTAATTTCCTAGATATATTTGATGTTCTGTATAATGTTTTGTGTTCACATCATCAAATTTTCAGGGTTTGATCATTTTTTTATTTATCTTATATATTTGCTTTTTTTTGGCAGTCTAAAATCCATCTAGAATACTTACATTTAACATCTAAAGAGAGTATTTCACAGCTGTTGTATTTTCATTAAAATCATACAAGTGAAAATTTGAGTTTTTCATAAGAGAAAGCAAATCTACAATTTTATGCTTTATATATATACCTGGATTTTCATCCCCGCCCGCCCCCTTTTTTAACACCCGCCCCGATTTATTTTATTTTCGGATTTTAAACTTGTGTCCGGTTTCGATTCCGGCTTTTATAACAAATCTGCTCGCTCCATGAGCCATAAGGTAATATATAAAAGCTGACTGGTTTCTGATCGAGTTGTGCGTTATAACAATGAAAGCAGAGTGTTTTGTGCTCCGTGAGCCATAGGATTATACGTAGAAGTTTACTGGTGTCCGATCAAGTTGCAGACAGATTTTCAAAAACGAAAGTAGCGCATTTTGCATATTGGTGGTAGCATGGTATTTATTATTGCCACTGTAAAACCGGGCTTAAAACAGTCAAAAACTGGTATGACTGCCAAGTTCCAGACACCATGACATAAATGGAATTATATAAGGACTTTGTAGGTGGTAAACCCGATCATCAGATGTCCGTTGCTAACGCATTGAATTCAAGAATCATGGTTCTTGTTTGTCGCACAAAACACGAATTGACAGAGTGTAATCCAAAAAATAAAATAAAAAAAATAAAAGGCGTCCTCCCGCCCCCGTTTTGAAAAAAAATTGGATGAAAATCTAGGTATTAAATTATTATGGACTTAGCATCAACACCTGAAAGCTTCAAAAGGTCAGGTTGAACTTGACAATCATCTGTAATCATCTTTAATTAAAAACTTGATACAACTTATCATAAATGGAAGTTCATCAAGCTAGAAACCTTTTTTTTTTTTTTATCATCAGTACAGGAAAGCCCTTGACATTTATAAAATTGGTTTACCGTGACCTTCCATTAAGGTCAGTGACCTAAAGTAGCAAACAGCTCCTAGTAATGAACCGTAAATGTGTTTCATTCCAAGCATTGAGGATTTAATGTATGTTTTGATTTGTCTTATTTACTAGGATCCAATCCAAGATTTTTCCTTCCCAATGAAAAGTCTGCAGACATGGTTTTCTGGAGAACGGATTAGAAGAAAACGAGAAGAAATAAAAGAACTTATATTGACAATCAGTGAAATACAACACAAGTCATGACAATGACTTAAAAAATGGATGTAATTGTTCATTTGAAGTGTGGTCAAGGGAGAGAAGAGAAATCCATTCAGGGATTTAGTTGTTCAAAACTATAATGCTCAGGGACCTTTGAGTTGTAGAAAATCTACAGTGAAGTTTTTGAGCAATCTTATCATGTTTAATGTATTAGGTAAAATTAGGATTCATAGTAACATTTTCACTGATAAAACGATATCTGTTTGATATAATGTGTATTAAAATAAGGGAAGAAGAGACAAAATAAAATTTTAAAAAATGTAGTCTTAGTTACAAACAACTATGAAGTTAAGGTTTTCTGATACTTTAAGTGTGATTGTATGATAATACTTGTAAAACATTTGTATTTCAGTAAAGGTTGCAAGATTTCATAATCATTAAGATGAACATGATCTAATTAGAATGAAATCATGTTCATTTCAAATGGAAAGAAATAAATCTCAGTGCAACAAGCAACTCGGTGACAGGCAACTAAAACAATGCCTATAGTTTGTATGTGGTAAGGATAAAACACAAATGTTCAACATAGATAAATGATTCAATGGCAGTTTATCAAAATCAGTATCATATGGAAGATAAGATGTTTAAAATGGAATAAATTACAAGTTTTAAATGTTATTTATATAAAGTAAGATTGAATCTTATTTAAATTGGGTGATAATGTAATGGATAAAAATGTGGTGTGTTAAATTGTGTTTGTGCTAAAAAATATTATTCCTGGCATGTATCAATGATCTACATTGACAAATTGTGCTGCAGATTGAAAAAAATAGACCCATGTTTTAAATTCTTGTAATGAAGAATTAATATCCAGGAAGAAAGGTGAATGAGATGTGATGAATGAAAAAATTGTATGTTAAATTGTATTTGTGAAAGAAATAATGTAGTATTCATGGCATGAATTAACAATCTACATGAAGGAATTTTGCTGCAGTTAAAAAAGGATGAAACTGTGTTTACAATTCCTACTATGAAGAATTCAAATCCAGGACAAATCCAGAATGTATATACATTTTAGGTGTTTAATAGTACAGAACATTTGACATAAAATGATTTGTTCATGGATTCATGTCATGGTTCATGGATTTATGTCATTGTGTACATAATGTATAATGTATCATTTCATGTACATGTGATAAAAATAAAAATCGATACTGTTTGGATTCAGAATCTACAGTTGTTCACAGTTCATAATAACAATTACTTATGTTTAATTGATTACCTATATGATCTGGAACTTGTGTGGAAGGATACATTCATGCAGGTTGAATGACCATTGGACTATAATAAGTGCTTTAGTGCTGGAAGTCCGATCATGTGCAAATTTTACATGTAATCGTGATGAAATACTGACATCGTGTGGGTTACAGATACTCGTTCATGTGTAGTACTCTACAGAAGTATGATTTTCTATAGTGAAATCATGCATAAACCTGTAAATTTTCCATTTCTATTTTTGGTATCATGTTAAGCCTGAATTGGTGTTTGATTTTGGATAAAGTGAAACCAACATACAATATTTATGAAGAGAATTTGTTTTGTTTTTAAAGAGAGTGAATTAGGAGACAAAATTGAGTATTGAGCTACAGTGTATGTTCCAAGTCAGCAGTTGGATAGTAGTTTTGAGTAGACTATGATGGCAAATGTCCACATAATGAATGAAAAAAGCTGTTGGTTATTTTGTATTTTTCAGCAAGAAACGTGTGTTTTTGAAAGGAATATGGACCTACCTCATCTTAAATATCTAGTTTTTCATAATGCCATTATGAGGAGAAAAATTTTGCTGAGCTGATAGTTTCATTTATTACATTTAATTACCATAAATGATCACAATTTTTTTTGTAGTCTGCAGTAAACAGTGAAATATCAATTCCCACTGAAAGTTATTGACTTGGACTGCCATTGAAGTTGAGGTTGGGAAAAAGTGATTTTTTTTTTTACATAGATATTGCGGGTCAAACAGTATTGTGAATTTGAAGATTGTATTTGATCTGCATTTATTATATTTGATACATAAATCATTGTTACCAACCATTATTTTTGTGATTGAATTACAATTAAGTTTAATTAATTAATTAATTAATTATATCTCAGTTAGACTGAATTTTTGTGATTTTTGTATATATAGTAAAAGTTTATGTTCATAAATTTGCTGACACAATTTAATTAAAATTTAAACAAAAAAATTTCTGCTACATGTAAATGCACCATCAATTCAGATAAATAATGATAAAATATTTATGGTTACTGTTTTTTTACAGTTCTGAATATGTCTTTTTTTTTTTTTTTTAATTTGTTCAAAGATAAAATTGCCACTATTGAAAGTTTAATACTATCCATTATGTGTGGTGCAGGGTTAGCACTGGACTTTGCCAATATCACTAATTTCAATTTTTCAGAAAGATTGATAAATAAAATTTGGCTTTCTGGCAAGTATTTTGGCAAAAAAAAGTTTGTTTGAATTCATGTGAAAAACCCAAATGTGAGAATTTTCTTCATCAGAACATAAAAAACTAGCAACAATAATTTACCTCAAGTGATTTTTCTAAGCCTGTAGTACATGTAGATCTAAATCATTTTGGTTTGATATCTCAATTTGTATCTGATTCCGTTGATAGGTTATAAAGTGAAAATACACAATTATTTTTTACTGGTGAACTAAGCTTGTCCCTAGGACTTCAAAAATGTGATTCACAGAACATGTCAATGATTCAGACTGCTGATTCACAGAACATGTCAATGATTCAGACTTCCTGATTCACAGAACATGTCAATGATTCAGAATGCCTGATTCACAGAATATGTCAATGATTAAGACTTCCTGATTCACAGAACATGTTAATGATTCAGACTTCCTGATTCACAGAACATGTCAATGATTCAGACTGCCTGATTCACAGAACATGTCAATGATTCAGACTTCCTGATTCACAGAACATGTCAATGATTCAGACTGCCTGATTCACAGAACATGTCAATGATTCAGACTTCCTAATTCACAGAACATGTCAATGATTCGGAATGCTGATTCACAGAACATGTCAATGATTCAGACTGCCTGATTCACAGAACATGTCAATGATTCAGACTTCCTGATTCACAGAACATGTCAATGATTCAGACTGCCTGATTCACAGAACATGTCAATGATTCAGACTTCCTAATTCACAGAACATGTCAATGATTCAGAATGCCTGATTCACAGAACATGTCAATGATTCAGACTTCCTGATTCACATAACATGTCAATGATTCAGACTGCTTATTCACAGAACATGTCAATGATTCAGACTGCTTGATTCACCGAACATGTCAATGATTCAGACTGCCTGATTCACAGAACATGTCAATGATTCAGACTGCCTGATTCACAGAACATGTCAATGATTCAGAATGCCTGATTCACAGAACATGTCAATGATTCAGACTTCCTGATTCACAGAACATGCCAATGATTCCAATTGCCTGATTCACAGAACATGTCAATGATTCAGACTGCCTGATTCACTGAACATGTCAATGATTCAGACTGTCTGATTCACAGAACATGTCAATGATTCTGACTTCCTGATTCACAGAACATGTCAATGATTCTGATTGCCTGATTCACAGAACATGTCGATGATTCAGACTGCCTGATTTACAGAAAATGTCAATGTTTCAGACTGCCTGATTCACAGAACATATCAATGATTCAGACTTCCTGATTCACAGAACATTTCAGTGATTCAGACTGTCATTATTAGTTAATCTTGCATATGATTTTTTTTGTAAATTGATATATTTTGTTCTTTTGTTTTGTTTCGGGTTTTTCATTGTTATTGTTAATGAAGTCAAGAATTTTCATGCTAAATCATTATAAAATTTTGGAATCAAGTCATTAAATGTTTGACCTCCAAACCAGCATTAATGTTTGATGTTCTGGTTCATGTATGAAAGTTGTACGGGGTTCATCTTTGTGTGTTATACTCTGAGTACCAGTGTCGAAACTAACCCCTTGTGGAAGTTGGATGTACATATACAGTGCATATAAATATATATAAGTTGTATGGAGTCAATTTGTTAACATTGGTTAAACATTGGCTTCTGAAACATTTCTGTTCGATTTACACATGTACAAATTGTATGATTGGAGATAAATAAGATTTTGATGAAAATAAAAAAATGGAAACAATATTTTTTTCTTTGTGTTTTTGGTTGTATTCTATATTCTATACTAGCATCTGAATATTATATAATCAGAAATTATTTTGAGTATGTCCTAAAAAGCTCCAAATGGTAAATTGGGAAATTTTGATTAACAAAAATAGAAAAAATAAAATATACATCAAAATCCTGTTATTCGTCAAAAACCTAAACGTTTAAATGTGTTTCCACAAAATCTCCCTCTCTTTAAGTGCTGAAAACTATAATTTATGCAGATTCAAAATGTTTAAATTTGAAGAAATCAAGCTGTGTAACAGCATAAAAAGATAGGGAAAATGGAGGGTAAATGGCATCATCACATTTATACATCAAATTACACAAAAGAACCACCTTTTATTGTATTTGGCACAAAACTCTGAAAGCCCTAATAACTACAATTTATCTAGATTTAAAAAATTGAAGAAATTAAGCTGTGTAACGGTGTAAAAGAAAGGATAAATGGAGGTTAAATGACACCTATTAAGATGCTAAACAAGTTGAATGTGATCAATATGTTGAAACGGGTCCTGGCTTCGAGAAATGGTTTGAGCAAGAAAAGTTAAATACTTTCAAATTATCATTAAAAATTAATTTTTTACACAGTGAAAAGTTATTTTTATTTTTTTTATTTTTTATTAAAAACTTAAATTTAATTTTGACAATTTTACACAGAATTTTAAATATCTCCTGTTGCTTTCAAAGTAAAAAATAATAGTTAAAACTGTTTAAATTGAAACTCAGTTTCATTTTTAATAAACTACTTGTAGGGGTACAACATATTGCCCCATTAAAGGGTATATGTCCACAATCCTCTAGGTCAATCTAATTGTGATTATTCCTGTTTAATTACTGAAGTCACAAAGATGAGAATAACTTTTGCTGTAAAGGGGGTGCTTATAATCATACAGTGCATTTCTGCTCTATAGTGCGTACTTAAGAATTACAACGTCAACAGAGATATATCCTGTTATGATATGCGCTAACTCTGAGCACGTGCTCATAGGCCCTAAAAGTTGAGCACACACCACGATAACTCTGACAAAGAGAAAGCTTCACTATGCCGTAATTTTATATTTTCTGTTTAAACATGATATATATACTGTGTTATGAAACGCACATATTATGTTTTACACACTAAATTACATGTACATGGTCATTTTGACAAAGTAAAAGCTTCACTTTGACTGATTTCTATAATTTCTTGTATGTAAAATGCTGTTATGATAAACACTTTCTTGACTTTTAAGCAAAATCGTACACCTATTTCTGACCAGACATTTTTCTTAATAATCTCAACTTTTATCGGATCCTAATGAAGCAGAACAAAGTGTAAGGAAGTTTGTCAGTTTGCTTGCAGAAGATCGGTGGATTTATCATTTGCATTCAAGTTTTCCCCCAACAACACTAAATTTACCGCATCGATATATGTGAAAGAACCTTTACTGGGATGTAAAAAACACCAAATATTTAACTATATCCACTTCCCTCATATTTGATTCATTAAAAACCACTGTTTGAAGAGAACAACAAATATCATAGGCAGATCTAGGGGGAGTCCAAGGGATTTGGACTCCCCCTTTCAAACTCACAAAAAAAAAAAAAATAAAATGTTGAAGAAAAAAGGCTTTTAAAAATATTTAGGGCTTATTCATACAAAGCTTTTTTACTCCGGGAATGCAGGATATTGTGTCTTTTTGAATGTTATATTTCAGAATTTTCCGGGGATACATGGCCCGGACCCCTTAGCATTGGACGCGTCTTCGGCGCGAGATTCTCCTTTCAGCGCAATTCTTGTTTCTTTATTGTGGAACCCCCCCCCCCCCCAAATTTTCTATTTTCTGGAACTGCCTATGAATATTATAGGTGATGCATATACAGAGTCCAATGACCAACTTTATCAGTAAAAAAATACAATAAACATTCAGAGTTAAATATTTTATTATCAAATCTGAAGATTAAAAAAAATATCATTTCATTACAAACAAGTGCAATAAATAAATATAAATTAAATAAGACTGTTGAAAAAAAACAGCACAAATATCAATGTTAAACTAATATTACCAGAAAAATGGTATCAATATTTATATGCCATTGCTAACATTTTTAACTATATAAATTAACATTTCGCCAGTTTCTACAACATTTAAGTGGTCAAAAGGATGTTCAACAAGAGTGGTGTGGTCGATACCCAGCGTAACGATTGTAGGGAACGTTTTAAAAAACGTTTGCGCCGCAAACTCTAAGGATAACGACGTTTCTTTTACGGGTTATTTTCAGACGATGCAGTTCCATTTCCTTTGAGAACATTTGATTAGGCCCAAACATAAGGGGGTATCAGGTGGTACGCTGGCAAACCCTATTAAAGTCACAAAATGGTAGAACCCATTTTATATATAGAAAAAGGAACAAATACAAAATTCTTTTGTACTTCTCTATACAGCAATCACAAAACTCTAATATACTAATTAAAGAAATATACGCACCAAAGCTCATTTATAATTTACATCATATCGTTATATTTGTTTAGTTACTAGTTTTATTTCTGCTTTTGCATACAAGCTTATATAAACGCATATTATTTTTGTGTAGTGGTTGTTGGAGACAACATGTTAAATTAAACCTCTCCAACATTTGAAAATACTGAAGATCATTTTATGATATTAACTATTTTTTAACCATTGCTTGCAGCAAATCAATAGGAAGTGGGAAAATTATCGTGGAGTTACGTTCCAGCTGCAATGCTATTCAGGGTTTGCAAATAACGAAGTTGTATTGCAGCTGGCGACTGAGTGATGACGTCAGCAGCTTCCTTCAAAGCACGTGCAGCTTTCTGCTCACCTTCTGCAGCACAACCTGAACAAAAAAAAAATTAATAACTAAAAAAAAAAATAAATAAATAGATCAAACGTATTGAGATAAAACCTTTTAACAGTTTTATTGGCAAAAATACCATAGAATAGCCATTTGCATAATGACAGTTGCCTCTGTTTATAAAGAGGTCCAAAATGTTTGGACCAGGATCTTTAACATCAACTGGTAGTTGATAATTTTTTTCTATCTTCGTTTTTATTAGAGAAGTTTATATAGTCAGTCACTATAGATTTCACCTCCTACGGCGGCTCAGTGGTAGAGAGTTAGCTTTGAAAGCGGGAAGTCATGGTTCGAACCCCAATCGGGTCAAACACAAGACTTAATAATTTGAGATATTGCTTTCTCGCCTGACGTTCGGCATTAGGACGACAAAGCATCAACTGGTTCACCTGGTGTCACAATAATGGCCTGGAGAAGGGAAGTGGTGTACTTGTCTGATGCATATTGACTCGATAATCTAGTACCTGACGAAAGAAGTGGCTCTGATATCGCGCTAGTACACGACAGACCATAATAAACACTTGCACACCTCAAGTGCAATATCCGAACTTGGTCTTTAGAATAACCATCGGGATTAGTGACCTTGCTCTCAGCATACTAACTTTTAAAATTACTGATGCATCGTTAACAACATAAGATCAACAACAACTATGGATTTCGTACAGATTCAATTGGCATGAAAAAATCGTCAAGTTCCGAAAAATAAACTTTTAAGAATGTGTTTACAAAATATGGATCAAAAACTTAAATTATTTGGCCAATCAGATAATTGGCATGTATTTTTTAAATTACTCACTTGACAAATGAAGAGCTTAGCAGACTGTCACTTTTAAACAGATATTCAGGGAGGTCACACTGAACAGTTTTACTAGTCGAATAACAAACGTAAAGTTTTTTGGGATTTGAATTGTCAAAAACAAAGGTGGGAAAAATGTTTCAAAGGGAGAGCTTCTTGATAACGGAAATACGGACATTATTTCTGGTGCACTTATTTTTTGGTTTCAGTCATTTAAACAAAGAAGGTAGCTCAGTTTGTAGGGTGGGAGGTCAGGACATTTGAACCCCGACCGGATCTGACCAAAGACTTTTAAATAATAGGTAGTGACTGTTCTTTGGCCAAGCACTCGGTATTAAGAAATGAAAGTCATGGGGTCCTTCGGAGGAGACCTTAAAATCGAAACCCCGTGTCAAGGCAGGCGTGGCACATTCAAGAACTCTCCGTGCGCATTGGCATAGCGCCCTGCAAAGGTAAAATTTTCTGCCACTTCACCTATAGCTGGTGAAGTCTGGATATAAGTGAAATATTCTTGACTGGAATGTAAAACCCCATTAAATCAATCAATCATTAAAACAAGGTCTATTATTTCAATGTTTCATAGAACAGATGGAATCATTAAGTTGTTACCTTTGCCCTGGCTTCACGTGTAGACTCTGCCTCAGCTGCCATAGCTCTCTGTAATTGCAATGGTAGGCGAACATCTTTCCTGTAGTAAAAAACATATAAGATCACATCATAGAATAAAATAACAATGCCAATATTATTTACAAATACATATAAAGAAATCAAATCAAAGTCGACCAAAATAAATAAATAAATAAATAAATGAATGAATAAATAAAAATAAATAAATAAATAAATAAATAAATAAAATAAAATAAAATAAAATAAATTAAAAAAAAAAACCGAATGTATTTTTTTAAAAAGACAGTCGGTAAAATATCTTTAAAATCTGATATCTAATTATTTAAAACTAATCTTATTGTCATTTGTTTTAAAAATATTTTCATATGCTTAAACGTTTTTTTTAAAAAAATTGTAATGCAATAAAGTATTTAAAAAATTAGCACATGGCAAAGTTTTATACTTTATTTTTCTAGTTAATAATAATAATAATGATAATAATATTAAACACATGACACTTATAATAACTTACATTTCAACCCTCTCTACTTTTATGCCCCACGGATCTGTTGCTTCGTCTAAAATTTGCTGAAATTAAAAAATAAAAAAATGCTTTTATTTAATCTTCTTAATACATTTTACTTCATTAAAAAATATGTATTTTTATTAAAGTAACGAATTAAGCAACAACTAACCTTGGTGTCACTCAGTCTGAATTTCATTTGACCCTAACTGGCGGCCGTATGAACAGTCGGAACAATTTCTATATGAAAAACCCCGGGATTTTCCGATGTAAACTAGTGTCAGAAGAGGCGCCGCCTCATTTCGAGGTTTGACCTGGAAAATTTGGATTTATCACACTCAGTCGATTTTCTAAGGTCCATTTTCCTTCACGATCCCGAAAAACTGAACCTCTTGATATTATTGAACGAATCTTGACTGGGTCGTAAAACATTGCTCCGTTTCAACCTAATCATTTTTGAAGCACTCATTCAAAACATTTCACTATCCAAAATCGGTCATTTAGTAAAACTCGTTCCCAGATAACCAATTATCCAGCAACGCTCAATACAAGACGATTAATTTAACAATACTCTTTCCCACACGATCAATCTAGAAACGTGCATTCCAAGACAATCAATGACCCAAACTCATTCCCATTCCCAGATAATCAATTAATCAATTTATCATCTCATTCGAAGACAATCCAGCAGTTTTAATTTCTATAAAATCATTGTAGCAACAACTCGTTCAGATGAAATCAACAACTAAAACTTATTCGATCTAGATCTAGCAAATTCTCATAACTAGGCAATTAATTAAGGAACATTCCTTCCCGAAAAATCAAATTAACAACAATATTCCCAGACAGCCAATAATCCAAACTCATTTTTAGTAAACAGTATAACAACACTCATTCCAAGATAATTTAGCAATGCTCATTCACAAACAAGCAAGCATTAAAGAAACGCTCATCCCAAAACGGGCAAATATTTAAACCCTTACCAGATAACTAATTTTAGGAACACTCATTCCCAGACAATAAACTATCCAAAATCAACCCCAGTCAATATAACACATATATTTTGATTGGCAAATCATTTGATTTGCCATCACATTGAAATGTGTAAGAATTTATA
>JARBDR010000144.1:0-50485 GCA_029721355.1 Tegillarca granosa
GTACACTGACTCGGTGATAAGTTTTTCCGAGGCACAATGATTCGGTGTGCTAGTTCATGAACAAAAAGTCGCCTCTAGTGAGCGCAAGAAAAGGCAGACCTTATACACACTCGCACATCTCAAGCATACATAGACCTTAAGTAAATCCCTAGAGAGTAAACTTGCTTTGTTTACAAAAGCTGAAAAATTGATGATGTGACGTTAAACATGACAACAAACCAACTAAAATAAGTCAATATGTGTTTGTCTTTTCTTGTATTGACTTGATCAGCTGTCATTGATTTATACTATAATTTTTCAATAACCTATTTTCTTTTTTTTAAATAAAAAAGTTTTGAAAAGTTTGTAATAATATGTTGCCGATATGTATAAAAATGTGTTGAAAATATTATCTGAGTTCACTCTGTAATACTATTTTAATCCCCAGTATCTGATCATATCGGATTTTTTGAAATCGTTTCCAATTAACGTCCCCACGTTTAATCCTGTTTGCTTTAATCGAAAATCTCCTATACACGTGAGCGCATTGCCAATGTAGAAAAATCTTAAAAGATAAAAATAATGTTATGTCTTTCTGAGACCGGAATTAAAACCTTATATCTGGTTCTAACAAAACCAAAGATTGGGTTTGTTTTATTATCTTAATGGCTCTCGAAAAAAATTAAGTTCATAATCAAACATTTTACGAGTTAAACTTGCAGTCAAATTGTGGAATCATGGTTATTGAAGAGCAAACAGCAAAACTTCATTGAACGTTCAGGCTAAGTGTCATACAATATGTTTTTAAAATGCGCTAAAACAATTTGTCAAAATGAATCTATCTATTATTAAACAATACAATTTTAAGAATGAAAATATTTATATGTATTCAGATGTGATTGATTCGGTCATTTTTCATCCTCGGTAGATTAAAACACTTTCGTGTATTTATCAGAATAGACAGCTTGTTTATATGTTTGACGGGATGATTGACGATATCGATGACAAGGATCTATCTAATCAATGTTACTCATCATAACAGTGCAAAACCAACGTTAACATTCACACGATCATCAAACGATTTTTATATTAATCTATAGGCCTTCTTTGACGTAAATATATAGCACAAATACCAGTTGAATTTTGATGTGCCAGATGTGCACATTTCGGAAATTCATTCGTCATCAGTGACACTAAGACCGAAAAGTTTGATATATAAAAAACATAAGCCAAACAGTTGGAAATCAATGAATCTAAAGTTCCAAAATTATATTAATCCAAATCAAGCTAAGGAATGCTTTGCATGAGGGAACAAACCTTAGTTTTAAACTAATTTTACAATTTAAGGCAGCTGAAGATTTTGTTAAATGGTACATTTTCTGACAGCAAAAAATACTGCCTACTGAGTTATCTACTGAGTAAATGTACGCATTTACATAACATTCTACAACTAGAATAAAAATAGACGGTGGTGTTAATACGAGGTTAATTAAAATTTTTGTGAAAGACAATATATGTGTGTGTGTGTGTGTGTGTGTGTGTGTGTTTTCAAGGCTATGCGACGTCTAGCTAGTTTGCAAATGATTTTCGCAATGACCGACTAAATGTAGTGTTCGTGTTCATTAAATATAATTCGGAGATTTTTTTACAAATTGTATTGTAATAGCCTCATGAACATTTTAATGACATGCCTGTCATGACGTCGTTTCTTAAAAACACGGTGTGTCATTTCTTGCTTTAAAAAATTAGAATTGTGTTTTCGATTTTTATTGTATGACAACTTTATTCTACTTATACAGAAAAAAATATATTTCATATAAAATCATTACATGATGGGTTATATTATATGTAGTTTAAATAACAAAATCAACAAACACATATGAAATAAATTATTCCAACAAGAATATTACAGGTAAAGATAATAAAACACAAATTTACCGGTCATATCATTTTAAGGGCCTTGATTAGTCTAGGCTTGTTATATCCCCGAGTGACCAATTAAACTATGAATAATTTGCTTCGTCTTAAAATAAGCCGAGCTTTTCTTTATTTGAATAAGGATCTTACAAACCGAAAAGTCTAAAGCTTCGGTTTACGGATGACGACAACTGCCATCGCCCTGTTCGAATCCAATCCAGATTGATCCTGGTATAAAATTTTTTTAGTTAGTTTGCCAAATGTTTTACCCTAGGCATTCTGAATTCCTTCATTATTGAAGAAGGTATTGTCTCGATATGAGTGAAATACTCTCGACTATTTAACGTAAAACACCATTAACGTACCCCACTTCTACAGAACATGTCACATAACAAAATAACATATGCATGTTAATGGATAATTAATCCTCAAGACGGTTTAATATTTACTAAATATGGAAACAGTAAAAAAAAAAAAAACATGGATTTCATCATACCACAGACTTGGTGATGATGACGTAACGAATAATCATTTGTATTGCTGTTAACATATTTCATGTACAAAACTTTTTTTTAATTTTTTTTTATTTGTCAAAATTTTGTTGTTCTTGCTGTAACTGTTGTAGTTGGTGTTGTAAATAAACCAATAAAACACAATTTCAGAAATCCACTACAAAGTTCTTATCCAAACCTAAAATGATCGGTGCATGCAAAAGCTTACAAAGTCAATTTGTCGATAATGTTTTCGATCGGTAACGAGTATTATCGAAGATTCATTAGCTAATGAATACTGAAAATGTAAAAAAATACTTATCAAATTTCCAATCAGTAAATTAGAAGTTTGTTTACTGAAGCTAGGTACTTCCTCGTTATTTGAACGATAATTGTATCAGCGACGCACGAGCTAGTACGAGCATTCTTGTAAGTTTGGGTAATAAATGAAATAATATCTGAGACTGGTACCAAATGAGAATTATTGTGCCAATTGCTATTCCTGACAATATTGCGATTTCTAGCTTTCCGTGAAATCGCCTGTTTTACAACTTTGGTAAATGACCATATTGTGGTTTTATTCGGTTAAAAAATACATGTACCTGGTTTTTTGTATTTGCTCTTTTTAATCTGTTTCTTTTTTCCAATCATATATTATTAAAATGCCCTATTGATTCCAACCACAAATAAAAGTTTTCAAAACAAAATATAAATAAATAAAATAACGGTAAATAAAGCCTATGAAACAAAATTAATTGATAGATTTTTGAGTCGTTAATCAATTGGTCTGGTAACAGAAATCGATTTTGATTAAACCGGTTCCGTTTTCTGTCTTTATATTGATTTGGTTGTTATTCTTACCGAATGTCAGTTAAGGTAAAAAGCCAAGAGAAATTACACCAGAGAGAAAAAATCGAAACTTGCTGAATAGTGTACAATAATGTTGATCTTGGAGCATGGGAGACTGTTGCTGATTATAATGAAATCAATTTCACACAAAAAAGTTAATACTACGGGAAACAATAACACATCTCGTATGTGAGCTATGTTATCTAAGACATGGAAAAAATAATTGGTAATATTAAAAATAGAGCAATAATGTTATTTTCTATAGACCGTAACATCTAGTGAACTGAATTTGTGAGGCACTCGGTTTTCTCCACTATTCAAGAACTGTTCCCCTCGATATAAGTGGAATAATCTTGACTGGTGCGTTAAACACCACCACTTAACACGCATACTCTCTCTCTCTCTCTCTCTCTCTCTCTCTCTCTCTCTCTCTCTCTCTCTCTCTCTCTCTCTCTCTCTCTCTCTCTTTCTCTCACACACACACACACACACACACACACACACACACACACACACACACACACACTTAAAATAAAACTTTAATACTTACCCAAAAATTATCAGGTGTAAAACTATCGAATGCTATGTGTCGTGATCCCGTCTTTTGTAAAACTTCCGTAACATAATCATAATTTTCAATATTTGATATCGTTTCATCTAGTGTTGTCATAACAAATGTTGCATGCTGTTCTAAAGCTTCGTTTGCACGTAAATCATCCTCTGTTTCCAAATCTTTGAAACTTGTAAAAATGTACCTTATATTTTCCGTTTTGAATAACCTGTAATAGTAAAAATAAATCACGTAATGTAAAATGTGACACATATCAGTAGAGATGTGAACTTTATTGGCGGTAAGGATTGATAGTTTAGATTTGTTCTAGACATTGAACTATCATTTTGGATAGAAGTGTCATGTGCTATTTTGAATTTTTTTAAATAAAATAATGCAATTTAAAGTAGCACATGTCTAGAGTATTCTTTAAAGTATGTTTTTCTCAGAATTTTGTTAAATTTCATAATAGAGTGGGGTTGAAAAGAGCAAGGGTCCGAAACTTACTTCTGTTCACTTAAACATGTACATAACCGGTGATTTCTTGGATGTTTGGGGGGGGGGGGGGGGGATCAGATAAACAACTAGTAAACTAGTTCTTATTTTTGCTCAGACACTACCAGACACCACGAGGTGGTACGACTACGATGATAAAGTTTACATTATTTACCTGTTTCTCAAGGTTAATAGTTTAATAAAAATATAGTTTAGTTATTTACAAAAATATGAACAATAAATTATTATTATTATTATTATTTTTATTATTATTATTATTATTATTATTTGCGGTTTCCATAAACAAACTGACACTAAGAACAGCCCGAATGTGATTTGAACCTAGAGAGCGAGTGGCGCTGTGACCTGCAAGCGAGCGCTTTAAACCACTTGAACACCGAGATGTACCTCGATAATAACATTTTAAATTTTGACAACGAAAACTATAAGTCTATCATCTCATTTCATTACATTCAATACGGACTAACAGGTATTGGATCAATTTTTAATTTGAGAAAACTACTAATCAATATTCCAATAGAGAAGATTGGGTTTTTATGCAAATGTCATAGGGTATTCAGAAACCAGTGTCAAAATTCACATATTATACGTTCACATATTAATTGATTATGAAACATCGATTAATTCTTTATCTGAGGAAAGGAAAATATTTATTAATTTGTTGTATTTGATTACAACGATTATGAAATAAATAGCAATTGTATTTTTGTGTTTTAAGTTAATACAGAAAGCATTACACATGAATGTTTATAAATCTCAAAACATTTTAAATACCAGCCTTGGGAAAATAAAAAGAGATATATACGTAATACAGAGCACTGATGTTGTAATTGGATAGAGATGCCATAAAATGGTTCTATAATTCATACGAAAGTATATTAACTAATTTACTGATGTTATCTTCTCAACTTGCAAGGCTATTGATTTATATTCAAATTTTTTATTATAGATTTTCTGAATATAAGTCAAAATTGCTCCTAGAAATATAAATAATTTAAAATATATTTGAAAACATTGAACTTATCTCAAATAACCGATATTGTGGAATTATTTATAAACTTGGAATAAATATTCATGGTTTTAAAATTCAAAATCATTTTGTTTGCAGAAAATTTCGTGGAATAGCGTTTTATGGGAAAAAAATTTATTGGGGCCCAGGTAAATAAAAATTATCATTGGCTTTAAAACTCGTGGTTTTCATCAGCCAACGAAAATAGCTTATTGAATTCCATCAAACAATTAAGATTGTACAGTATATTTAATTCTAGGAAGGTGGACAGCCGATATACTTTGTAACGTAACCGTTTGAATGTACGTTATAAACCAGTGACAAATAAACACATAAAATTAAGCTCCATAAATAAACAATCACTGTGAATCGTGAACTTTTGACTGAGCCAGTATCTCACATGCGTTAAATAATGACGTATATGTACATGAAGCACATGTGATTTGAAATTGGCCAGGAAATCCTGACTAATTGCATTTTTGTTGTAATTATTAAAATAAATGACTACACAAAAAAAATTCTAAAATATTGGACTTATTTACAGTATATACAACACATGCAATGGTCTGTATTAATATTTTTTGTAATCATTGCAAACAAATGAAACGAATGACGAGAAACAAAAAATTCGGGCACAGACACGTCTGGTTTTTTTTTTTTAATTTCTTTCAGTTATCATATCCTGAGAATTGAAATGTCAGACTGCACATACTATACATTTATTCTTAAAAAATCAGACAAGTAATGGTTTGTCAAAAAGAAAATAAATATCTTCGTTAATACCAAATGGTTAACTGAAGCACATAAAGATACGCATATGGTCTTTGTAAATACTAATTTAGGATTAACTTGGCAACGAACACAGACAGTATCAGCTTTACATCAATACTGACCTGGTCACCCTAAACTACGGAATTGTATGCAGATGAAGTAAATATTTCTGGTATAACTACGTACAAAATCCATGTTCGAGTAAATTGAGAAAATACTAGAAAATAAAAATAAATAAAAGAAAAAGGATTCGACAAGATATAATAAATTAGATCCATCGTTGTAAAAGAGTTTTGAATGCTTTGTATAAAAAGTTCAAGCTTATACAGGAATGCATTCATTAAACAACATCTGCCTTAAGCTAACATAAAATGAATTGTTATAAGCGAGCTGCATTTGTAAACATGTAGTTTCTATCTAAGCATATATAAGGTTCTTACAACAATTTTTAAACCATAGCATCGAACCAGCTAACAATGTAAAAAAAATGTTACAGGTTGATTTAGAATGGATTTTTTTTTCCAAGAATACTGTCCTGAAATTAAAAAAAACTTATTTAACAGATCAGAAGAATTTTTTTCTACTTTTTTTATACGAGACATTTCAAGAGTCTTTCGTGTACAACAATGATATATTTATATCTATTCGCCAGCGCATGTCAAAGATTTAATACTCACAAGGACTTATGTGTCGCTTATGAGGGCTCGAATTACACTAAAATAAGAGTAACGACTAGTGTCAATTTACTGATAGACCAAAAAAAAAACAAACAAACAAACAACAGTCAGGTAACAAAAGCTTCCAATAGCTTTAAGGTATTTCGTAATGTATTACATTTATATCAAGCATCGTCTTAGAGATACGGAACAGCAAAGTAAGTGTTCTCGTACTGTATGGATAATAGACAAACACTGTCCTAGCAAAAGACCTACGATTACATGGGCGATTATAACCAGGGATCACGAAATCTCACCTAAAAAAATATTAACTAGTCAATGATAAGAGTAGGATTGCATTAGCTGACGTTTCTATTTTTCATATGGTCTTCCGATATTTGTCAACTAAGATTTGTAAGACACAAAAAGAGAAACCACGTCATCGTTAAAGTAACTCACAGTGACCTATTTATTTATCTACAGCAAGACTAGAAATACATAAAGTTTTATTTAAGTACAGGAATTTACATAACCCTTAATTAATTGCAAAAAAATCCAGAAGAATGGAAAGAAGGTCACAGTCACCTTATTTTCTTTTGTTCTACAATAGCTCTTGACATGTAAAATATGTCAAAAAAGTTCGAGTAAAACAAATCAGCCATATCATCAAAGTCACCTCCCTTATTGTTACTAATACCTAAGAAATTTGAGACCTTACCCCTAAAGGTGTCAAATTGACATTCCTTAGCTGAATTTGGATTCATATAATTTTGGAACTTTAGATTCATCATTTTCAACTGTCTGGCTTACGTTTATATATTAAATTTTTCGGTCTTAGTGTCACTAATGAGGAAGGAATTTCAGAAATGTGCACATCTGGCACATCAAAATTTAACTGGTATTTGTGTTATATATTGATAACATGTAAATATGCCCACATATGATTTTTGTATTACTCATAGTCTTTCGGAAAATACATTTTTGAAGAAGAAAAAGAAGAAAGTTGACGACGGCAACCACGACAACAATGACTATTGCATGACGGCTGTGTCTTCGTCTTTTCACGCGATAAAATAAAGCCCCGATCGATCCATAATGCTTACAATGTATTTCATTATCTGATCATTTATAACATTATATGTCACTGTTCTCAAGATGTATTATATTGGTTTACTAGAGCACTTTATCAATTATTCAGTGAATGACAAGAGAACAGGCATATTTTTATAATAAGGACAAATGTTGTCAAGATCAAAGATATATTTTTATATTTTATGTAAGTTATTGCAAATTAATATCACGTTGCAGATGGGGCATCTATCTATCTATCTTGAAAATGATATTCTTGTTTATTGAAAAGTTTTTTATAATTCACGTAGATTACAAAAATGAACTCTTAATCAGAAAATAGAATTTCATAAACATGTGCTAATAATTTTTAGAACATTAAATCAACATTTTAATCCAATTTTATTGATAATTATCCAGTGCCTAACTATACAATCTTTTCTTCTCTTATGTTTTTCGAAAACCAATTTAAGCTTTTATACAGTAACACTATTATGACGATTGTCATAAGGTTAAAAGAATTTTCCGAATGACAATTTGAAGTGCAGGATAGCTTTTAAACGACTAAATTGTTCAGATTATAAATTCATCAAAATCAGATTAAGGAATGGTTATGAATCAGTTCATTATTTATTCATTCAAATTTAGTCAAAATGAAATTCTTACTGTAGCGTAGAAAGGAAACTTGCAACTACAAGGATTTTACATGCGTAAAACACTGCAAATGGCGGATTCTTTTGCGAATTCGGCGTAGTTTGTTACCAAAAATTTTACTTCCTGTGTAAACATCACTATTTGTACGTGTAAAATCTCCGTAGCAGCAAGTTTTCTTTCTACAGATATATTCTATGGTAATCGCGATGTAAATCGCGATTTTTAGTAACGAATAGACGTTTAGACTAGTAAGCGAAAAATACCTAACTTAATTCAAGGTAATTAAATTTTCTATAAAAATTAATACAATCTATGAAAATTAATCAAAATATACTGTCATAAAACCAAGTAACACAAACAGTATATAGTTACCTAGCAGAAGGAAAACATGTATTACTGAACGATATCAAATGTCATAAAAATGAGAAGCAATAAACACGCCAAACAAAATTCAAAATAGGCAACAAATATTCATATATACGATGTATTCTAAAATATAAAATATATTCATTAGTTAAAAAATATATGCATTTCATTTCACTTAAGAATATTACCACTGTTTCTCAAAGAAAGTTCTAGTATATTAACCAACATTGTATAATACAAATTCAATTTAATTTGATACATTATTTGTTTCTTGATGATATACATGTATATTACACAAAAGGGAAATTTCAAACCTTGGAACCCGCATTATGTATGACATAATAGTTTCAAATTAACAAAACAAAATAATATGAATTTTTTTTTTAAAAAAATGAAAAATGCATTTTGATGTATTCACTTTTAAAGTGGATACCTCTTTATCAAATGCATATATTTTTATGTTAAATGCACTATTAAATTATCATACACGAGCTCTTTAGTTAACAGTTGGTAGAGTGTTTGCACCGTAAGTGGAAGGTCGTGGGTTCGAACCCCGGCCGGGTCTGACCCAAGACTTGAAAGTGGGTAGTGACTGTTCTTTCGCCAAGCACCCGGCATTACGAAATGAAAGTCACGGTTCTTTCGGATGGGAACTTAAAATAAACGAGGTCCCGTGTCACGGCAGGCATTGCACGATAAAGAACCTGCTGTATAATGACATCAGCGCAACGCACAGGCAAAATTTCTACACTTTTGCCTGTAGCTGGTGACGTCTCGATATAAATGAAATATTCTTGACTGGGACGTTAAACACCATTACTCAACCCAACTCTCTCTAGTTTATATTAGATTTTATGTCTAAGAGATTGTTTTATATTTTTTCAACGAATGAGAGAGTAAAATGCATTTTGCTTAAAGTTATTCTTATCATCTTTTAGTTGACAGGTTCCTGATTGGCTAAGAAGCATGCCAATCAGAATAACATTCAATTAAACATGTAATCTGATATATGTAACAAAGACATGCCCTTGCTTATAAAAAGTGGTTTGTCCTATTTAACTAGACATGCTACTTTAGTAATGTTGCTTTAGGATATTAAAAGACTTAGTCAGCTGAGTGAAACTTAAAGTCTAGCGAAAGCTCTTGTAAAAATAATAGTCGCATAGATGAAAAAGGTCAAACTTCTTTGATAATAAGCTAATTCTGTTTTTGCTTTTAATGAGAACATGTTGGTATTGGGAATAACTTTAATTAACCCTTTAATTGGCAGATACGCCAAACTACGCCATTCTGATTTTTGGACGGTCTGTTGCACAATGTTTGGTGTAAAAAAGTTAAAACTTGACCGATTGATATAAATTTGGTACCATATGAAACTAGAAAAAATTGTCAACAAATTATATTCTTTGAGTTTTTTTATTCGAAATATATTTCAATTCGATTTTTCAAGTTGAATATTACGAAGCGGTCACGTTCCTGACATGGTAAAAAAATAGGAGTGTCGAAAAGGTACGGAAAAAGTAATTCGTTCAAACTTTGAAATTAAGTTTCAAACCCAAATAAAACCACATATTTATGAAGATCAGGAAAAGGTTGTTTGATTTTTGTAAAGAAATAATAACTTAAGCGATAAATAATATTGAATTTATTACTTCGAACAACTACCACTTTTGATTTTTATCATGTTTCATTTTGACGTTTTTGTCTCAACTGGGAACGAAACGTTTCGTTCTTCTTTTAAACGGTGCCACAGTTTGATTCATCTTTTTAAGCGGATTTCGAACTTTGATTCACAAATTTTATGCCATTAAAAAGGATTTCCTTCTTCTATTTTATACAAATATAAAAATTTTGTATTTTAAAAATCATTTTATTCAACACTTTTAAATTTTCGGCAAATGAATCCGAGATTAAATTTGCATTTCAAAATTAAATTTTGTTACGTGTCATTATTACAACTTTATGTTTGAGTCGATGTAAATTTATCCCAATAGAATCAATTTCTCAGCAGTTTTTTTCACTAACACAAATCGGAAATTTTATTTGATGATTTTCTAAAATAATTTTTTAATATCAGGACGATCAAAATACAAGTTTAATTATAATGTAGACAGCGTTTGAATATCTGTTTGACTGAGGATTTATCACTGCCGACTGTATCAAAATGTACACCGCGTTCATGTCGGGTAATCATCCACGCAAACAAATAAATAAATGATAAAATAATTATAATAGAATTAGAAATAAAAAATTATATTTTACTTTATATCAAAATAATACATATTTATAAACAATTGAATGCCTTGATTGATATCTGTATAACCCATGCATCCGCCACATGTTCACTGCATAGAATATGTGTCTTCTCCTACGTCCGCACAGTGTTTCTAAAAATATAGAGGTTCGGCTTGGGTTCATAAATGATAACTATATATCATGACAAAGAATATATAAATACAAAGTTAAAGTTGTGAAATAAATAAAACTGGTCGTGGGCATTGGTTTATCACAGCCATAAGGACAATATGTCTCGGGGTCAATGATATGATTCGTTTTTAACAAAAGATAAGGTAATGTCCATGTGGATTCACGTTTTTAGTAAAAAAAAGATATGATACAAAAAAGGACAAATTATTGAAGTTATAGAAATTTAAAAAACATGCATACATAATGATTAGAAATGAGAACTAATCTAACTTGAATTTTTAAAAAATTTTGTACATAAAGTTTTTAAACTAAAAAATTGTGTACATGGTGTTTGTTTTTTAATTTTAGAAAAAAAAGTGAACACTATTTTTTTTTTATTTTACAAAGATTGAGTAAAAAAGGGAATAAACTGATAAAGCCATCAATAATAATAAAAAAACACGAACGTTTGGATGGTGGGAAATAAAATTGACTGTCGGTAAAGTCAGAAAAAACATCTAGCTATACTGGTGAAATTCCAACAAATACAATTTTTTGTATTAATTTTAATAATTTTGAATCTAAATTTAGAGTTGAACACTATTTTTATGTATGTGTGTAAAAAGAATTCATATCTGGTAATAAGGTCAATATAAGTATGAAAATATTTTTTACTAACTTACGAAAATAAAAATAAATAAAAATTCAAAAATCTATAGGAAATAACAATTACAGTATCCTCATAGAAAAGCATATTAAAAATTTGTAATTTTGAAATGCTTGTAGTCGCGTTTATTGTCACTAAACATATAAAATAACTTAAAACCTGTGGTTCATAAATACGCATCTGAATGTCTAGGTCTCTATCTCAAGATGTGCAAATGTAAGAAAATAATCTGTCTGCATGTTAAAAGTCGGTGGTCTTCACCAAGTACGCCTGGTCCCAACATTTCTCCGGATTTTACAGCTTGAATGAAATCTTGAATCCTAACTGGGGTGCAAAATATCATGTCTCCACTCTCTGGAATGTGTGTCCGTTGAGAACTCTCAAATTTTCACGAGACTGACTATGACTTTTGTTCACACACACACACACACACACACACACACACATCTCTCTCTCTCTCTCTCTCTCTCTCTCTCTCTCTCTCTCTCTCTCTCTCTCTCTCTCTCTCTCTCTCTCTCTCTCTCTCTCTAATTTAACCATACAACTGAAGACGAAAAAAGTAAAAAGTGGTGACAATATAGTGCCATTATTCTGCAGTATGAGAACAATTCCTGTATGACATGTAAAAAATTACACAAACTCAGTGATAAATAAATTATTTCAAGCATTCTAACAAGCCTAATATTATAAATATTAGAGTATTATAGTATATTCAGGAATACTTGTCCTTGTAATTAATGCAGTGCTCTTACTTTGTAAGTGAATGTGTTAAAATTCTTCTTAGATTTCGGTGGATAGTGTCACACACACACGCACACACGCGCGCGCGCGTTGATTCAGGGTTGGCTTACATGACAATGCTGTGTTTCCATAAGTTAAACGAACAGGGTTTGAATAGGTTCGTTTATGAGATATAAATACTAAAATACTGTCTCAAGATAGCAATTAAAATTCTTTATGTAAAGTCAGATATAACTGGTAATGCATCAATATAAGTTAGATAATATTGAGTTAATGTCTGAAATAACTATTTCTATCCACTAATATAGAAAAATGTATTGACAAACTTGACAGTCAGTTTTAAAAATTGTAGTGTAATTGATGAAAACAACTTTTCCCACAAAAAATGCATATAATATGTGAAATATGCATTTTGAAACAGTTGCAAAAGCTATTTGTTGCAAATGTTTGATATGATTCTGTTTCTAAACAAGATATTTAGAAAGAAGGCAAGAGAATCTGGTTCACAAATAATCAAAGTAACCCTTCTAACAGTAACAAGTATTAATCTTTGCCAAATTCTAAGTGGTTTTGTTGTTTTTCAAAGTTATTATTCAATCCCTGTCGAAGCGATCGGTTTAAGAATGATAGAGGATACCCAGATAAAAACACCAACCTTCAGAAGAGGTTTAAACTTTCTAACTTTAGGATCTGCTTGATTAGCTCGATTAGTCAATTAGGATTCGAAACCAGTGGTGAGAGGCACTGTAATCTGTAAGGCAATGATTTTCAGTGTTGCTTATAACTATGTCAGTTGTACGCTAAAAAATACCATAAGTTTGTCAGGCCGATTTTTTAGCATTCGTATGACGAATAAAATGCATATTGTTCACCTGCTGTTTCCTACCTGACCTAGTCTGATCCAAGGTTGTGAATTACCAAGTTTATCAAGTATCTGGCATATATCTAAAAAGATATCATAACTTTGATCCAAATTGAAACTTTAGACGTCGCAAGTTGTAGCAGTGTATGTTTATTGTACTTATCAGATACTTATGGCATGTGCTGATTCTGAAATTCTATTAAAATAATGCATTCAAAATAGAACATGACACTTATTTCAAATATAGGTAAGTGCATGTACTGCGAAAGCACATGGGTTTTCCAACGATTTAACCAAATTCGCTAGATTCTGTTATCATGGTAACAGATATTGACTTATAAGAAAATTTTAAAAATTTTTGAATGACGTTTTTGGTATAATTATACAAATTTGATTCAGTATTTTAAGGAGGGGTTAGGTAAAAGATTATTTGTTATCTCGAGTTTCTTCAAAATGTAAGATGGCTTCAAGTTTTGAAAATAAGTGTTATGCATCCATATTTTAAGTTAAAGAATGGAAATTTTAAAACAATCTGTAACTTACAGTTCTACTAATTATACATTTTATAACAAAACGAATAAAACTGGGTTGCACCTCTGTTTATTTTGCATGAAATATATAAACAGTAAAAGATCATGCTCTTTCGCGGTTTTGATAGAATATTTGCAACTTTTGTTGCCATGGTAACGGAAATTTGATTAAAATTCTGGCAATTCTAACAAAATTATCATGTATGTTTTCTAAATACAGATGTTTCTCTTCCATCATTCCTTTTAACTGTTGAAGTATTGAGTCGAAAAAAAATGTGTTCTTACATGAATATGTCCATTGAAATAACAAAATATGACTGTCTCTTTTTGATGCAATAAGCTGATAATTCTGTAATAATCGACATCCCATTTTATGTGAAAAATGCAAAATTTTAAAAGTTTACTTTGTGTGAGCTTTTATTAGGTGCTAAAATAAAAATCATTTGTTCAAAATGCACGTTTTCCGACTGCTGATATCTAGACATTGTCAAAAAATTATGTATTTTTATAGAAATTCTCGTTTATAGTACATTTTTGTTATATTCGTTGCCATGGTAACCGATATTTAGCTGAAAATAGTTTTGAATACTTTTTTATCAAACAAAGGTAAAATTCATATACGGTTTCATAGTAATAAATCTTTATATCATAAAAAAATTTGCGTCGAAATAGTGGTCTAATTTTTGTATATAACGTTTGTTTACTTTTAAGAATTTAACCAAGAAAAACATGAAATTTGATGGTTTTATTTTTTGGAAAAACAAACAAATATTGAATGATCTTTCTACAGTATATTTGAATGATGCCCAATCTTCGATTTGTAAGCAAAAAATTTATTTCAAGTATGCAGGAATAAAAATAATAGCAATGTTTTGGAAATCAAGCAAAAATGTGAAAAATTTCACACATTTGTGGTGTAAATGCTTTGTTTGTGTTGCCATGGTAACAGATATTTCGATTTTTCCTACCTTAATGTAAAATATGTTATATAGAGATACGAAATATATAGGGGTTGGTTATTAACATTTTTACTGCAAATGTCCGAAATTTTGAGTTGAAAATATGGTACATTTTTTATTAAATTAACAAAATTCCTCTGCCAATTAAAGGGTTAAAGAAATATATTGTTGTGAAGATCTTTCACCGTCTATTAAACGTTTGTAGGATCTTTGAAAAAAAATTAAAATCATCGATTTTTTTTAAAAAGAGATATTATCTCTTTAAACGATATTCTGTTATTAAAACATAAACAAGGAACGACAAGTAAGTAAGTAAGTCAAGTAAGTCTATCAAAATAACTGTAAACCATATCTTTAATAGTTTATGAAATAACGACATATTATGCTGAATATCGACGATGGTGATTATACTTAAGCTAAGGCAATGAAACGTTTTAGATGCATATGCCTTTTTAAGAGACTCAGAGGCTCTGTCAAAGTCCTGTATTCGTCTGTATTCTGAGCAAATATTTTTGAAATAAAGTTTCACGAGTATAAAGGAATTTATTTAATCATTTTGTTTTTTGTAGAAATTGTAAGCTTAAATGACTGAAATCTATAAAATAATTGCATCTGAGACAGAATAGACTTATTAGGTACAAGGATACTGGTGGTTTACGACTAAAATAACCACAAGACTATTTCAGTTTAATGTGGATACCCGACTTTTTAAATAGAACTAAATATGTTTTAAAATCCTTATCATCCAAACATATTTAAGATGAGATTTTAATCAAAAACAAATTTTGGAAATGTAAAAATAAAAAAGAGGAGTGTAAGTAAAAAAATATGGAAAGAATTGTTGCATCAAAACCGAAAAGATATAATGGTAACTTAGTTGCTGCCCATGTCTGGTTTTGCCTTAAGATATTGATGCTTCTAGTTCCTTAGAATTAAATCGTACATACTCTGTGCAGAAGAACTCTAGCCATGTCAACAGTCAAATTAGATGTAGAAAGTAAGAAAAAATATTAAACTTAAAGAGCAAGTGGACCGATGCTATCACTTGTCAAAAAGTCCGGTTGACTTTTATTTCCTCTTTGTGATATGCACATAACGAAATTCAAGATAAAATAAAGACATCAAAAAATTTAATCACAATATTTTAAGGTTTCGGCGTATTAAATATTTCCTTAAAAACGTGTTTATATCGATACCAATATACATTATATAAAAGAATTCTTAAGTGTTAAAATCAAAATCAGCGAAAATATATTTCTTACAAAAAACCTGTTTAATTTTGATATGTCATATGTACACATTTCGGAAATTGATTCCACATCGGTGAAATTGTGGGCAGAAAAATTTATGATAAAAGTTAATCCAAACATTTAAAAATTAATGAATCCATGTATTTGGTACATTTTCTGTAGCACAGTTCTTCCTCTGGAATATATAATATCCTCTTTAATTAAAAAAATTTTGATTTTTAAAATAATTTGACAAATAACAACACAACAATTTTAATTTTTGACCATAACATTGATTTAAAAATGAATAAATGACTGAATAAATGAATAAAAATAGATAAAAATAATCACAAAAAAATAAATCAAAAAAAAAAAAAATATATATAAATAAATAAAAAAAATAAAAAATAAATAAATAAAAATAAATGAAAATAAATCAATAAAAAGATAATGAAATAATAAACAATAATATTATAAATAAAAAGATGTATGATAGAATATAAATAAAAGTGTTAAAAACAAAAAAAAAAAAAAAAAAAAACATAAATAGTAATACAAAATGAATAAATGAATGAATGAATGAATGAATAATAAATAAATAAATAAATAAATAAATAAATAAATAAATAAGTAATAAGTTAATCAATTTATCAATTAAACAATCAATCATTGAAAATGAATCAATAAAAAAAGAATAGTAATAAACAACTAAATAAATTAATAGCAATAAAAAGTAATAAATAAATAAATAAATCAATCAATCAATAAATGAAAAATAATTATATAACACAAATTCCAATTAAATGTGGATTTGCCTGATGTACACATTTCGGAAATTCATTCCTCATCAGTGACACTTGGATCGGAAAGTTTGATACAAAAAAGTTAAGCCAAACAGTTGAAAATTAATAAATCTAAAGTTCTAAAATAATATGAATCCAAATTCAGCTAAAGAATGCTTTGCATGAGGGAACAAACCTAAGCTTTAAAAAATTTCAAAATTTAAGATTGCTGAAAATTTTGCTTTATTTTACATTTTCTAACAGTACAAAGTACTGCCTACAGAGTGATGGATACACTCGGGATTACAAATAATTTTTTTTGTTAAATAAATAAAGGATATAAATAAACCAAAAATGAATGAATGAAAAATAGTAATAAACAAACAAGTGTAAATAAATTGTAATAAACTATTAAATCAATAAAAACAATTTAATAAGAACAAATAAATAAATAAAAAAATATTAATAAAACAACAAATAAATAAATAAGTAAATAGTAATAAACAATTAAATGAATACATATATTATAATCCATGTTTTGAAAGCACTTTGAAGAAAATTGATGAAAAAATACCAAAAAATTCGCGGCAATTATTTGATTCCGAATTCCAATAAAATGACACTTGTAATATCATATTTAATTTAATCTGTAAACATCTGTTACGGACAAAAATATTTTATCCCAAGTCACCTTAATCTGAATTAAGTGTTTGTTGACATTAAACATTACCAACAAATTTAAATCACTGGAACGTTTACATTGTATTGGTGTATTTTAAAATATATGTCAAGATATGAATAAAATATGCTAAAATACACACGACGTTTAAAACACAAAATAATAAAAAAGACACTGAATAAAAATATCAACTCTACGACAAATTTTATTGTCTTATTGTCAATTCAGCATCCGTCAACTTTTTATTGAAGGTTTCATACTTTGAAACTTAATATCTACTTATGAGATCCAAAATAAACGTTAATCACGCAAGACTGGAATGTGATTCAAAAATCGATATATTAGCTTAATAATAAATGTGTGACATCTGTATACATTTAATATTTTTGTATCCTATTTAATAAAATAAAAATAAAATTTCATGTATTGATATATTCTTAACATACTGATTTTGTTATATAATTTAACTCTGATTCAAAATTACCGCGTTAATAAAAATTCCTAAGGCAAAGAAGTATAAAATATATTGTCAAAAGTAACGCTTTTAAGACAACGATATACAAGCCTGATAGTGAGCTGTATTTGAATAATAATTATGGAAAAATTTCTGAATATTTTTTCCTATCAGCTCTTTAAATTGCCGAGTAAAATCATAAGGCAAATTTTAAAAAAGAAACTAATTATTTTGAAAGTACAATAATATAATTTTCGAATTTCAACTACAAGAACCATTATTGTTCAGACTAAACAATAATTCGTTTTTACATAAGTTCACCTATGGCTTGTGGTGAATGGTTTGCTTGAAAACTTATAAATGATAGGATATAAGATAATTCCCAACTTTTATTACTATAATTAAAGAAACATTTGTCTATATTTATTTTTAAATAATGTCTTCTTTTACATATCAAATGTTAAGTTCACGCCTGTGTGGATAAAAATTTTTAACAACAAAAAATCGCTAGTGTTTTGTGTAATCTATGTGTGCGTTTGTTTGTGAACAATATTTGTTGCCAATGTATAACGATCTACCTGGACTGGAACTCATATTTATTTAAATTTACCGTGAAGCTGTTGATGTCATATTACCAGCTATACATTAATGAGCATATCAATAACGAAGTAAAATTAATGCTTGTTATTTTTCCACAAATCTCTATAACGAGATCGATTTATAATTAACAGACTGGTTTTAATTAGTCAAATCGTAATGGAAAACCCTTCTGTCTCTCATTCAAATAAACTTAAGATGATTTTACTTAATTGCGATACATAGATTTCAATACCAGTTACTAAGTAAATCGGTATAATACCTGTATGTTTATAAAATTTGTTAGATGAAACGACATATATAATCACAGTAATAATTAGCATGTGAAAAGAACCAAAGAACAAACTTTGATTGTGTGTGCTTCAAAAAATCAGCAAGAAAATGTAATACCACAAGATTCCTTTACCCGTAATTGTTATGTCATTTGGTTGTAACTTTGAATAAACAAAAGATAAGTTTTTGTTTTTAGTATTCCCGAGTAGGTCGGGGCCCAACTCCATTTGTTCATCAGATTCGTTCATTTATGGAGAAATAAATACGCTAAATCCATCACTTAGACGATTTTATACTACTTCCCCAAATAATTATGAACCATTCAATATAATGAGGCTCATGTCTGAGTATTGAGTTTCTTCTCAATCTGTCACTATATCATCTTTTTGCCACTGTCAATAATGTTAGACATTTCTTCTGATAATGACATGACTTCACACAAAGGTAACCCAAAACGAGGCGTTTCACTTTGCGATGAAAAGAAGGTTAATGACATAGACTTCAATCTATTCTTCCTTTTGTTACCAATTTTGATGCGTTTCCCGATATTGTTATATTGAAATACTATCAGAAAACATTTATGAGTGAAGCTAGCTAGACGAGAAGTGCTTACCTTTCCAGAGTACCCGGCCTCACTCCTGATGGAAGTTCACGTGTTTAACTAAATTTGCAAGCTTTTAAAGTTTTTACTTTTTTGGGATTGTGATTTGGAGCAGGAATGGTATGTTCGTGTTTTTTTGTTTTTTAATCTATCAAACTTTTCGGCCCCTAGTGTCACTGATGAGGAATGATTTTCCGAAATGTGCACATCTGGCACATGAAAATTTAGCAGGTAATTGTGATATATTTACTACTCCTGAGCGGAAACCGCTGCTGGTGGAGTAAAACTCCCCGAGGGTATCCATAACTCAGTAGGCTGGACTATGTGCTGTCAGAAAATATACCATTTAGTAAAATCTTCAGTAGTTTTAATTTTTTAAAATTTATTTAAAACAAAGGTCTGTTCACTCACGCAGAACATTCCTTAGTTGGATTTTGATCCACATATTTTAGGAACTTTAGAGACATTAATTTAAAACTGTTTGGCGTATGTTTTTTAATCTATCAAACTTTTCGGCCTCTAGTGTCACTGATAAGGAATGATTTTCCGAAATGTGCACATCTGGCACATCAAAATTTAGAAGGCATTATATATATATATATATATATATATATATATATATATATATATATATATATATATATATATATATATTATGATAGAAACATTAATTTAGTTATAGGTACACTTTAAAACTAACTATGGCCTTTTGGTGTTTGCCATAAAAAGGTCATTAGTTACTCGAACTTGATATAAACACCACAACGGTTTTTTTCATGTCACAATTTCCTTTTTAGCGACTATTCACTTAGTTAAATTTTAAGGGGTTTCATGAAATGTGTTTGATCGGCTCATATATTCCTTAGTTTAAAACATTTCTATTTATGATATTTCATCATTTTATTTATCTTATTTATTTAATTTAATTTTATTTTATCAGATTATTTTATTTTATTTTTTATTTTATTATTATTATATTTTTGTTCTTATTTACCAGATATTTTGAGCAATAGATATTCAGATTAGAATTTCTATTCTTTTTATCGCAGTTATTGATGTAAATATGTGTTCTTTTAGAGTTAATTATTGCAATGTCTCATTGCCATACAATAAGTTTTAGTTTAGGTTTGCAATTTGCCCTTGTATTAAGTAAGTTAAACATTAGTTACCCGCCAATAACGCGTAAACAAAGCACGTGATTTATATCTTTAGTTTAATAGGGAATTAAATGTATAATTGGTAAGACTGCATAATGCATAAAAGAAATTTTACAGTACCAATTTAATACATAGCACAACCAGTAACTAAATTTTTACATATCCTAGGTTTTGATATTTTCTACGATTTTGTTATTGACAATATGTGCTTCTAAACATTGGAAAAAAAAAACTTGAAAAAAAATCAAATATGCGCGTAAAAGCGCGGAATGCAATGAAGGTTCAAAGGTAAAAAAGTATTACTGATCGGAAGTTTTGGGAAAATTAAAAATTTTGATGATAGCAAAAATAACAATTATACAATAAAATATGATGATAATAATAAATAAAAATTAGAATCCTTTTCTGTACAATATTTAGCTATTTGAGGCCAAAATGGGGAATTATTACCATCCGGCGTCACTTTCTTGATGGAATGTCAAGTGTATAACTGTTTCAGATAGTTTTCAAATTTTTTACTTTTAAAGATAATTTTGAAGCATGTAAACATCACAAAAAAACTTAAATGCACCGGTATATGTTCATACCGACATAATTAATGGCATCTAAGCAAAAGTTCTAAAGTAAAATTTAAAAATATCTGTAAACAACACACACACACACACACACACACACACACACACACACACTCACACTCACACATGTGGATAATAAAACATGAAGTTCACAATTTTGAACACTTCATCTTTCAATTTTATCAGTTTTACAGTCATCTTGAAACCTTCCGTCTTCTGATTGGCCAATTCATACATTAATATTCAATATTTCAGGTAACGAGATAAAACATATAATATAAATCACACAATAATGAAATATAACTGCAAAATCAATACGTAAAATAATTCATAAATGTGTAACATCTAACAACACTTTAAAAAATCTATATCCTGTGTAACAAAAACGCATTTGATTCATTTGTAAACAAACATTAAGTAATTTTTGATTTACATAACTTAATAATAATAAATACATGATTTCAAAGAGAAAAATAAAATTGAGAAAAAAGATTAAGCAATAGGTATTAATTTGAATAACATGTGTATGCATCTTGTTAGTAAAAATAGAGCTCTTAATACAAATAGAAAATATCAATAATTTAAATTTAAAAAATAAAGATATGAAGTAAATAAATAAATAAATAATTAAATAAATAAATCAATAAATAAATCAATAAATAAAGAAAAAAACAGCGTCACGGTATAAAAAGCTTAATCAGAATATATAGGAGCAGAATATATAGGCATTCCAAAATATTTATTTATTGTCTTTTCGTGTTTGTTGATCTACCAATACAGTGCATCTAAACATAAAACTGCTCTGAATAAAATATATTTTTAAATTTTTATTTTTGTAGTCATGGAATTTGTATTTGTTACCAAAATTGGCTTTGATAGACTGAGTTTGTTAAATCGTGCGTGCGTTTTGTTCTTAATAAATGGGATAATTGTACCATGAACAAAGTCACTTTGTTATATATCTTGAAAGTATCTGTAATATATTACAATGAGAACAATAATATTACAATTTTTATAAACATGTTTGAAAATAGCACATTTTGTGATTCTGGAGAAGTATGTGCAATATATAATCAATGATTATAACAAAAATATTAATTTGAATATATAATTACTGGTTGTAAAGGCTAAAGTCAAAACTATATCTATCTTTTATTAGAAATGTCGAATTTCTGACAAAGTTAGTTTGAGACTACAAACTTTTCTTTTGTGAATTTTCCATTTCTTTGCAGTAATATCCCTGCTTTGTCTGCGTGTGGTATACATTTTTCAGAGTTTATAAGTTTTATTTTTAAATTTTTATGGTTGTCATTACAATATTGTCGATAAATATGTTACACGTTATAGGTTTAGCTGGATAGACAGGGTGTACATAACCTTTCGGAGCACTCGTTCTTCTCAGTTGATATAAGTTTACTTGCATAAATCAAAATGGCAAGTTTCTAAATTTTTATTTATTTATTTTTTAAAATTTTTATTAATTTTTTTCGGGAAAGGAGAGGTGTAATTTGTTTTTTTTGGATTCATTGCTACGGTTTTAGTGTCACTGATGAAGAATGAATTCTTTACGAAATGTGCACAGCTGGCACATCAAAATATAATTGGCATTTGTGTTATATATTCTTCCTTTTTGTATAAATGAAAGAAAGAATGAATACATTACGTAAAAGACTAATTTTAAGAATAAAATAATGATTTCATTGATAATTTTAGACATAAAATGTAATTTTAGAAGCGACGCAGAATTGCTTTAAATTGTGTCCGGTAATTACACTCTCGATGGTATAAAACATGATTATAGCATTGTCTTTTGCAAACATCATGTTATTTACACCAATAAGACTGCCCTTATATTGCAATGTTAAACTTACATTTTACCCAGAAGTGGAAATTATTAACAACAATGCACTCACGTGACAAAACAATGTATATATTCTTTTCTTTTTTATTACAGAAGGTTTTACTAACTAAAGTCGCATATATCATTTTTTTCTAAAACAAAAAAGCCATTATTGCGGACAATGTTTTGCTTTTACATTAAATTTTTCTATCATTGAAGTCCCTCTTTGTTATTTATGATTTCCTGACGTTTGACTACATGACAGAAAACGAATTTACCTTTGATAGAAAATAAAAAGAGGAAAAAATTATGTGTTATTTGTAAAGAAAAATTCACAAAATAAAAAAATAAACCTTTCAATTTTAATTTGGCAGGCTAACTCGGTTAGAAAAAAATGTAAGACATTTTCCATGCATTCTTTTCAGTTTTAGTTACAATGTTAAATACAAACCCATTTTTGTTTTCCATCCATGGAAACTATACTCTTCTTCTGATAACTTTAGTTATACTAAAATGTAAGTAACTCTGGAAACATTAAGATAGGAATGCTATCATGATACTTAAAATTTGCATGAGTGAAACATTTCTGATGTCCTTATTGTTCGATACTAAATATGGTCGCCGGCTAATAAAATCATTTACAAGTTCTGTCATGAGATTTTTTAGAGTTTCCATGTTTTCACAAAATCTAAAATCAAACAATTCAAACTAAAAATCATTTTAATTATTTCTTTACTCAGTACAATCAACATTTTACATGTTTAACATTTTTCAGAAAAAAACACAAATCGACACCACTATTAAAACTGTGATATTTTTTAAATAAAACAAAAGATATAATTGCATTTAATTTCAAAATAAAAACAACCACCAGAAGTATTTTTATAAGCGGAAAATAAAATAACACATTCCGTAACTAACCTAAATATCTCCGTAAAAAGGCTTATGTAATAGAATCGCATCAAGCTTTACAATAACACTGTACCAAATAATACAAACTGATGGAGCGATTTCAGTGCTTATGTGTAATCTGTACTTTTTGAAAAAAATAAGCATCTTTTTTTATTGTACAACTCAATTATTAGATCAGTAAATAATAAATAAAAAAACACAGGTCACAGTATTACCCGATTCAAACTCCTTAAATTGGTGGAAGAAAATATAAGTATTAAGTATAAAGAAAGTAAAATTTGAATATATCTGTCCGACCACAACCAAAAAAACTGATGCTGTAAACAAGGTGACTATGTCAGGTCTGATTTGAGATGACCGTGTAAGCGTGAAATCTGAAGTGTAAAGCCATTTCAGTCAAAATGAAAATTTATGGGGATAGTACAAAAGAAAGTCTTTTCCCAGGATTTTCTCATTTTCTACTAAGTACTTTTTTGGAATACCGAAAAATTTCGCTGAAAAAATTTCTCAACTTCTAAAACTGAATATATATTAGTTTTATTATGTATGTACTGTTTTCTTTGTTAGAAAAAAGATAATTCAAGTGTGGCAGACCGGGTAGGTCAGTCGGTAGAACATTACGCTAGTACTGGAAGCTCACGGGTTTGAGTCGAAGGTTTGCCGCTGTATTTTTTCCAATTTCTGTTACAATTGGGGGTTTGTCCGACCCTGGTAAATAGCCGACCAACAAGTTAGTCCCAGGGTAGAACATGGTAGTTTTGGTTCAAAGTGGTGGAATAACTAAAAACGGAAGGTAAAATGTGGCGTAATGGGCTTGATAGGTTGCCGGGTAGCTCAGTAGGTGAAGCATTGCTTGTATTAGAAAGGTTCTGTGTTCGAGTCAAGGTTTGGCTGCGGGATTTTTTCCATTTCTATTACATTTGTGGACTTGTCCGACCCTGGGAAGTGGCCCACCAAAAGGTTGGTTCCATGGTAGAATCTGGTAGTTCTGGTTCAAAGTACTTAAATCGAAAATGTGGTCGAATGTTGTGTGCAATAAGTATTATTGAATACAAGTCCCTGTGGTTCGACGAAGATCCCAGTCTCCCTGTCCAGTTTTATCAGAAATATTACTTCATCTATCTTGTGTTAAATTTTAAACAGTGTTGGCAACAATGTTAAAAGTATCCATCCTTTTTTATAATTCTAGTAATTTCATGGTCGTTACATGGTTTAATATCAAGTGATCAAAACAAAAGATTGATTTCTGATTTCGGACTGTTTATTTCCAAAAATAACCACATTTGTTAGGACATTATCGGCATGTTTCCCCCTTAAGCTAGGAAAAACCTCTGACATAAAAAAAGATTATTCCCTAAATTCATAAGTTCTAGCTGATTAGGTCTCATAAACAAATACACAGCTTCTGAAGTTGATCTCACATTCAATCTAAATTTTGACGTCATGGAATTAATTTTTTTTAATTCGAAATTGATTTCGAGCACCTGTTCTTTTTTCGAGTTATACCCCTTTCTTTTACCGCGGTTAATCTAAACATTCGGTGACAGTTAAGGTCAGTCGGTACAGTTTAAGCATTTTCAAATCAACAATGAATATAAAATCTCAATTTTTCGGTGTTCATATACATGTATTACTTCATTTTATGAATTTTTAAGAAAATTACGAAAATGGATCGGAAAAGGTAATGCACCTCAATAACACGGTTTTTCTATTTTATATTTGAACTGAGCTTCTTGAAGAAGAAAGGGAATCAATCAGCGACATTTTAAGCTGCAGTTAAGATTTATAAATTGCTTTCTCATATCCCATTTCCATAATTAATAAGATACAAAACCGTTTGTCGTTGGAATAACCAAGTTGTCTTTACGTATGTAATTACGTGGACCATATATAAAATATAAATAGGCAAGTCGGGAAAATGATTGAAGATCATAAATGTTTATATGATGTAATTTGTTAAAACTAAAGAAAAAATAACAATTATAATAATTTGAACAATTGATCAATGTGCTTTTTTAACTTTTATAAAATATTTTTAAAAACTATTGTTATTAATATTATTTTGGAATTTTTCTTTTGAAATATTCACCTCAGAAAAGAATGATTCTCAATAAAACAAGAAATACGCCTACAGAATTCAAAATTGTATTTTATTACAGTAATATTTTATCCTATTAATATTCAACAGATTTGTCAGAATGAATTGTTATGTGGTAAGATGTAAGGAGCAATAACTTCAAAGTCCCGGGTTAGAATCCTATTGGTCATCCTTTATTATTATTATCATTATAATTATTATTATATGAATATTTTTACAGCAGTTTGCTTTATTTTTACATTATTTTTCTCGTATAAACACATTGTATCTGTGTCTTAAACAAATAATGGTTACCTAATATCCTGATTTTCTGTACAAATAATCACTAAAACTAGGTTTAGTTAATGTCGTATATAAAAGAACGCAACGATCTATTATTAGGCCACTAGTCAATATCCGTGAGTTTAAATTAACGTTATTCCGTTTGCTTGAAAAAATGTTGCCTTCATACTGACATTGAACACCATTTCAAAACAGTTCATTTGTTATATTGTCGTTAAATATTTTTAAAATTGTGATTCATTGATTTTTAAAAAATAAATTCCCATCTATAAAACATGCAGATCGGGGAAGTCCAGTAGACGCAACAGTTGATTTTAAGACCGAGAACGACAAATTATTAATCCGTATTTTCATGTGGGGTAACAATGGGGAGTTTTGGTATGAAAAATTACAGTGTTATCGGGTATTTTGATGGTATTTCTCGATTTGTCATTAACATAATTAATTTTTGAGAATATAGGAAATAAAATAATATGTATAAAAAACTGAATATCAACGATAAAAGTGTTGTTATTTGTGGACTATATTTCGGTCGAAAATTAGGTGCACCTGTGTGGCCCCATTTCAATTTGTAAAGAAGTTTGGAGTGAAAGATTGCTGGCTATATGGCGGAAGTGAAATTTGTGAATCTGAAACGGGAAGGGGGTACTGTAGAAGAGGGATGATTTTCAATTTCCAAGCACGTTGGTTTTGAATCTGCGATATGTGAGTAGACAGGGATTTTCCGAGAGATTTTTTCTTGAATGTCGACATTGTTAGGTTGAATTCACTCAAACATTATGTGCCGAGCTTCATACTTGGTATCTTTCAAATGTAGACAATAAAGCATAAAAAGTTTACTTATTCTTTACGCCTGGTGCGGTGCAAATATCACTTAAACTTTAAAAATTATCGATTTAAGTTAAGCAAAGAGTTGTGTAGTACTTTAAGCATGTATAGCATGTATCATACTTTTGAGGAGTTCCTATGGTATCCCTTGTAAACTGATTAAAAGCATGTGGCTGATTTTTCAGTTTTGCCGAGCAACAAACACAGCATATGAAACGGACAATTTTCACTGGATGTGGCATGCATGCATGAATCTTATTCCAATTGATATTTACATCACTTGAAATTTACATTTCGCGAGGCACAAAATTGATTGACAAGTTGTACCATTACTCATTGTCACAAAATAATAGGGGATATGACAGCTTTGCTAAGGTAGGAAGAAAATTTTTAAAGATCCGATTGTTCAATTATTTTTTGTGGTTTGTCTGTTCTTTCCACAGGCCATCAAAAACACCACTCTGTCTCTCACAATGTCAATATTACGGTGAAAATCAGCCAGTTGCCTATATATGTTATCAAAATATCAATTGATTAATTTCTATGATTTTACTTTGTAAAATTTCGTAAATGCGTTTTTCAAGCTTGTCTCGAATATAAACTAAAGGGACTTGATAGCCATGTTTGTTTACCTATGGTAATGTAGTTCCGAATGTGTATCGTATTTTATATGTATTCATACACGGAGTGACAAATGTTTGGCATTCATTGTCAGTAATGAAGGCAACGGCTCTCAAGCTTGCAGCTATGGGAATTTTACAAGGCTGTGAAAATATTACAACTTTTCACTATGCAAAACATCATTTTAAAGCCCGTAACACGACACATTACCTCTGCAATGTATGCGCTGCTTATGTACATATGCGATCATCATGTATTGTAAATGGTACTCTTCACAATAACCGTTTATGATAGTGGCAAAAGACAAATGATTCGTTTTAACATTCAGTTGTCTTTGCTCAATGTCAATATTGGGATCATTTTTTCCGTTATGATTAAAACGCTAATTACTCAACATCCTTTCTAATCAAAATAGGAAACCTATTAACAATATATATATATATATATATATATATATATATATATATATATATATATATATATATATATATATATATATATATATATATATATATATATATATATATACTTAAACTTGCAAAAGTGTTGGGTCTCGCATATAAGACCTAAATATTGGGACCACACAGAAATACTGTAGTTAGATGAACAATAAGTTCAGAAACTAACCATCTTATGATGCAACAACACATGTATAGCTATGTATAAAAGTTTTTTCTAGTGCTTATTTGACTACCAGTCATGTCTTTTTAAACCCAATTTTTGGGTCGAACCCAATAAGTTTATCAAAACTTATTGGGCCATGTAAGAAAAGGCCCAATAAAGTATACACCATATACAATATAGTTGGGACCCCATATACAATATAGTTGGGACCCCCTTGTTAAAGACCCAATATTTTATATAACATCATCCAATTAAAAATATCATGTGTAGGACAACTATGGTATGTATTAAACAAAAAATGGAACTTATATTAATGTCTTCAATTATATATAAATATTTTTTTCAGAGAATTTACAAAATATTACACCTCATTTGAATATATCGCGAAACTTGGTGATAATGTATGTTAAATGACTGGCTATCTTCTTTCAGAATTTCAAATTTGAACAAAATCATTTGATAATAGAGTCCACAATGGTCATTTATACGTTTTTTTTTTTTGTTTAAAGTAAAAGTGACCATCAGATGTTGGGTCGGATGACCTGGTACAAACTTTAGTCTACCCCACCTAGGGACCTTTCACACCATATTTGTTTCCAATAGGCAAAGCGGTTTCAGAGATAATGATTACAGTTTATGCACAGATGCCTGTTTCACTACGCTATAAGCTCAGCTGGCTTTAGCCAGTTGATCTAAAAAGAAACTTTTTAATTCTTGTGTCATGATTTGTCCATATGCAAAAGATGACATCATTAATACTATTCAGCACCACCACAAATATGGTTTTTGGCACAAAGTTAAAGAACAACTAGACTGGCAATCCCTAGGTATTCAAGTTAGGTTCATTGCAAGTTATCAATGTGCTTTAAAACTGTACAATTCCTGCAACAAGCACTTCAATTGTGTGCATTGCCACAATTTCTGCAACTTCACCTATAGCTCATGACCTCTCGATACAATGAAATACTCTTGAATAGGATGTTAAAATCAATTTTATCTATTGATCAACACTTCACAGATATTGGCTTTTTGTTACATTAAAAGGTGTAGATATCTGGATAATCATGCTTTTCTTCCAAGTAAAAGTTTTGCTGCTGCTGTGAAAGTACAAACAAACCTGTCAATATGGGCAAATTCATACCAAGGAAACAACCATTCTTGTCAAACATAGCAGGATCACTTTGTTTACCAAGTCATGTGATACAATTAAGATATATATAGATAAGGTAGAAGGAGATGAACCTACAGAATGATGCATCATAATCATGGTTTATTCTAGCCTAGCAGAACAATGAAGATGAAACATGTTTGATAATTCAATATCTTCAGTTTTATAGACTGGATACAGATGAAAACTCCAATACAGAATGAAGAAAGCTCTTGGCATTTGTAGACAAACATCTGTCACCAGTATATTCATTTTTTAAATGTGACATGTTCTAGTCAGTCACTACTTGATCCAAACATTTAAAAATCTGGTGTTATTGATTCATTTATGAGGAAACATGCATGCTATTGCAGTGCTATGTACAGAAAGTAGAATGTTAATAATATATTTTGTATGGGAATATGCCCATTACTTGTTTTCTGTGAGTGCAAGATTTTCTGGAAAACATCTCACACAAAATACCATATCCAGTATACAATCTTTCAACAAAAATTGAAATAATAAAAAAAAAAATATTCAGATATGACACAATTTATTCAACAATTATAAACTAGGTAATTTGAAAATTTAACATAATGAAATACAATCTTTGAACACAATAAACTTCATAAACATACAAAATAAAAAAAAAAAAATTCCTTTAAGTGACACTATAGGTTTGGAACAACATAGCTGGTCTATTTTATGTTTTTAGTAAAGTAACTTTCTGTCTCTTTCAAATTCATTGAACACTTGATCACAGATAATTATCAACATAATGTACTAACATTACGATTATGTAATTCCTTTTTTTAAAGTATTTAATCAGTATTATCACATTTTCTCAAAATTCTTTCATATTTCAACATTTTAACCCTAACAAGATATTATGTATGTGACAAATAGCCACAGTTCAACATTTTAACCCTTACAAGATATGTTTGTGACAAATAGCCAAAGTGGCAAAGTCTGTATTGACTCTGACTATCATGTGTGAGACCTTACATCATTTACACAGCAATGATGTTGTGCATAAAGATTTGTTCTTATGTTTTTAATTTCAACAGTTGTGTCAAGTTATTAGGCAATCGCTTCATGCATTGCGTAGAAAAATAACTAAAATAAAAAACAAAAACAAAAAAAACAAGAGGCCCAATAGGGCCTGTATTGCTCACCTTAAACAACCTTATTTTATTTTTTGCATTTTCTTTTAAAAATAAATCCAATCAGTAAAACATAAACAAACAAACACATTTCTATTATTTCAAGCAATATTTATCATAAATTTCCTTTCAATGGTTATGTACTTTCAGAGAAAAATTTAGGCTTAAAACAGACCTTACTTGCATATTACAGAATTATTGTACAAACAAATAATTGTACAGAAAAACCAACTACATATGTTCAATTTCCCTGAAATCTTTTTTCTTTGTGTCAAATTTAAAATTGTTTAAAATTGGTACATAAAGGAACTCATAATGACCATTTATATCATTTTGCTATTTTTAGTAATGGCAGCCATCTTGGATTTCAGACAGACATACATGTAGCAGTTATATTTTTTAATCCAAACCACCCAAGGACCTTTCACACTAAATTTCCTTTCAATTGGCAATATACTTTCAGAGATTTTCAAAGATTTAGGCTAAAAATAGACTTTATTTGCATATAACGTAATTATTGCACAAACAAAAAATTGTACAGAAAAACACGTTATATATGTTTTATCCCCCCGACATCTATTTTCTATGTTTCAAATTTCAACAAAATCAGTAAATAAATAAACTCGTAATGGCCATTTATAGGTTTTTGCTATTTATGTTAATGACAGAAGCCGTCTTGGATTTAGGATTACATGTCGGAAACAATTTTAATCTATAGTTACTAAGGACCTTCCACACCAAATTTCATTTGAATTGGCCAATTAGTTTCAGAGGAGAAGATTAAAGCATATGGATACCAGCATGCACGAACTCAAGCACACTTTACCAAACCATAAGCTTATCATGGCTTTGCCAGGTGAGCTAATAATAATAATAATAATAATAAAGAAATAACTTAACTTTTTAAGTTGTTATAATTATACAAAATAAAAGATGGAACAAAAACAATATGTCACTAAAACTTCCGTACAAGTCAATAAAATCACAAACCAAATTTGCAGTAACATGAGTATTAGAAGGTTTTCTCAATTTCCATATTTTTCGCTAAAAATAATCATTAAACCTGCCAATTAAAACATGACCTCAATTTATACATTCTATAGCAAATATATCACCAAAATTTCACTTTTTGTGAACAATGTTATTTAAAGATTTGCTCAGATTTATTAATCTAATTTCCCCAAGAAAAAAATGATTTTATAAGAGCATCAATCCATTTAAAATTTAAAACTAAGGACTCTATATTTCATTCACTATAGAAAACTTTAAAACAAGTCCATCATTATAGCACACTATAATAATAGGCCAATTAAATCATGTAGATGTTCAACCTTTCATGATTTTCAAACATTTAATAAGAAAATAAAATCGAAGTAAAGATAAACAATTTAATGAAAAATTATGAAATCATAATTCTCAAAGATTAAAATTTTAAATGGCACCACAAAATAAATGCTCCTAAAAAAATTTGAAAAATATCACCTTTTATAGAGAGAGCCACACAATAAATAATTTTTCCCATTATAGTAAAATGATGAATTTTTAAAAAGAATTTTTTAAGTATTTCACCAATGATGCCTTACTGGCACCGCAGTTGTAACAAAAATAGTAATATTTTCAAAGTTACCCGCCAAAAAATTTTGTCACAAAGAAAATATTGTTATTTTTACAGAACCATTCATAACAAAAATCAAGTCAAGAACTGTATAACTATTATATAAATTTGCAGCACAAAATTTTCATATGCTGTTTGCTCTGTTACACATCAACTTTTTATTTTTAATTCTGTATTAAACCAAAAATAACACAAACAGTTATTACATGTAAGGATGAATATTAAAATTTTTGGTATAAATTTTTATGTCAGTTTAATGGAATGTTATAGTATGTGTGTTACGATAATTTCTAAAAATTTGCACTAAATTGTTTAAGTGCACAAAAGCACAAAACCAACGTGTAACCTTGAAAACAAACTTAAAAAAATAATTTCATACAGATCAATATTGGAAAGGTTTCAATAGAAAAATTCATAGGACACATGTACAAAAGTGAATCATTATGACCTTTAATGCTCACTTGCTCATGTTTCTTTTTTTCAATCAAAAGTCAGGATTTGTTTTTGTGAGTTATTTTAACATTTCATGTGAATTCAAATAATAATAATAATAATAAAATAATTAAATTAACCTGTAATTAAATTTTCCTAAGAAAACACCACCATTTTTAGCCTAACATTGGCTGTCATCAATTTGTATGGATATACATTCTAAATAAAAACAAGAATCCTATGGAATTAGATGTCTCACTTGGTTATTTTTTGATCAAGAAGAAATACATTTTTTAGATTCAGTATTGACACAATTTTGTGAGGTATGCATAATTAAACTATGATGACATTTATTTTTTGCATTTCAAAACCAAGATTTATCTCCCAAAATTGAATAAATTGTCAACAGATATTGTATATAATTTAGAAACTACTCAAACAACATATTCAATTGAATTCACCAATTTTAACATTTTCTCAAAATATGTAGTTTTTATCAGAAAAACCAACAAAAAGGTCAATGTTTCCAAATTATTCGTAAAATATATGTAAGTTCCATCTTGGTACATGATAAATTCAAAATTTCAAAACAAAACATTGAAAAATGGGTCAGTAGGAGCATTTCTCAAAATTCCTTTCTTTCCCTCTAAAACTTCATGTTTTTTCCCCAAAATTAGTTGTAACATCAGTCTTATATAATACTCATGTAATCATAACTAAATTGCACGATTGAACTGTGTTTCAAATTTCACTCTAATAACAGTGTAAATTTAAGAGATATAGACTTTAACATACAACTTGCACATTTTGACAAGTCGCTGACACCGGAAAATTAAAACCTTAGTCTCGCCTTCTGAGGACCAAAGTCACCAGTCCAGACAACAAACAGTGTACCATACCTTGTAAAACAATCAGCTATTCATCATTTGGATGGAAGTGTTACAAAATCACTGTGATTTCCCATGTTTCATGTTGTTTAATTTTTGATCTTATATGAGGCAAAGTTTGTGAAGTTAAGAATGGTTAACTTTTTCACTTTCAACAAATCAGTGTTATGAATACTTTTTTCACTATTCAAGTAAGGCTTGAAATTTTTTCAAAGCAGTTCTGTTTCTTCTTCTGTCCGCCGTCTCTTAGTACTTTTCCTATGTACTGGAAGTAAATTATAAACACTTGACCTTGAAAGTTTAAACCCAGTTCTTGTGTCACAGAGGGTGTGGCATGATAAAATATCCCATTACACAATGCTAAAACATCCAACTGCACAATGCAATCAGTACATATCACAGGTAAAAACTTGAATGTTAAACTCCCATTCTTGTGATCTTAAGTGTACTGGTATTAATTTCACTGTCACTTTTCTCAGCTTTACACAAATCTTAAACAGAAAACATTATTAAGATTATTCAGGATGAATCTGGATGATATATAACATTATAAAGATTATTCAGGACAATACACATACAAATCCCAACTATAAAGTATAAAATATACATGTAGTTTAAATGAATGAACATCTTGTTTTGCTAGGAACACATATAATACAACAGCAAACAAGTACCTGGTAAAACAAGGAAGCAACAATATGCAGCTAAATACAAGAAGTTAACACATTAAATGTGTAAAGACATGTATAATATGGGTGAACAGATGCAGTGTAAAACAAAAGTTCACAGTTCATCTCATAACAAAGATTAAACTTCAGTAGAACATGCAGAACCAACATAAAGATGTGTTTGTGAAACATCTATGCCCCTAGTAGCAGCTGTTTATAGAGTTGTAATCTGTGTAGTCAAAGGTAAACTTTTAGTAAAGTCGCAAATGTCTTGTATAATAAAGCTAAATGCAGTCAGTGCAAAGCACATGTGAAAACTTGGATATATCTCTTTGGGTGCTAAGTGATGAATTATCTCCCCTTAGACCCAACCAGAAGTAATATTTTGAAGAAGATCAGAAACTGTAATAATTATTTTTGAAAAACTGTTATTTTTTGTCTTACGATGTACATCATTGAAATTTTGCCTATCTGTTGTAATATTATTGAAGATTATAAAATAACAATCATTTTAATGAATTTTGTACATTGTATAAACCAAATTCATAAAACAAAATTTAATTGTGTAGCAAATGATCTCTCATCAAAAGATCTTACTCAGTGAAAAAGGTAATGCATAATATGCCAAAAGTAAGCCATGTCATCAATTTCAAGAGAGTCAACATCTTAAGTCATGAAATCGAGAAATTACAAATATTAAAATCTGCTTCAAAATATATTCATGAATGTCCGATAAAGTTGCAAAAGCAAATATAAAAATGAGGTCATTACTATATATCACTATCACAATTATTGCCATGAGGAAATCCACGATGATGTTTGGAGCAACAAAAGAAAATGTAATATCATTAACTTGGTATTCAGAACAGTCTCTTGTGTGTTTTCTTTATCAAAGAAAATAAAAACAAATACACAAAAAAAAAACAATGTTAAATTTTTTTGAATATTTCTGTCTGATGAAAAATATATAAAATAGTAGTAAAAGCAAAAAGGAAAAAAAAAATACCTGTAGGTTATTAGCTTGAACCTTTTACTTTGACAACATTTTAAAGATCATTTGAAGAAAATGCTAAAAATGAAAACCCTATGTCACTATATGCTCAAATAGTTGAGTTATAACATTTTAAATCCATTTTAAGAAAATTGCATAACCAATTTTTTGACTGACTTCTATGAAATAAACAAACTTTAGACTAAAGACTCTGAGTTTTTTTCACAGATATTTTCAGTCCAGGTCACCTTGACCTAGTTTATGTAGCCATAGCAACAACATGAACAAACTTGAAATTTAGTATAAAGATATGGGCTTAATCGATATTTTTCATTGCATGGTCATACATGTACATGTAAACATATATGTACATGTAAACATACATGAGCTCGTACATGTGTACATCATTCCCTTTCCATCATTAGCAAAACAGGTAAACACAACACAATATAGTATGCATTTCATACCTGCTACTGAAATATCTGACAAACTCATTCCTTTATAAGTATGCACATCCCCTTTCTCCACTGCAATCAAAAGCTGCAACACCTTAAAAAAAGAAATAAAAGTAGAAGAATTACATGTATGTTGCAATAAAACACAGCTTTAAGTTTTAACTTCCAAAACATTTAAATACAAATTTACTTTTTTTATTCATAGTTTAACACTTCATGACCAGTTTAACTCAACCAAGGGCTTCTTTCAATCTTGAACTTTGTAACATTTGGCAACTAATTTTAAATGATACAACAAGAGATGAAATGAGTTATTGGGTGCCTATTTATCATGTAAAGTTATGGCTGTTATAAAAGTGTTATAACTTAAAATACTGTGCTAAAAGAATAAATTAGCAAAGTTCAGTGGTATTTCCTTGCATATCCAATTCACTGAACTGTTTGAGCATATTGAAAGCTTTTTAAAAATTCAAAATCTGATCATATTTTGACTTGTCATGATGATGCTATGACAAAGCTTGAATAAAAAAATACAGTTTTTATTATCAGAAAGTATTTATTGAAGAAAAGATAACCCAAAACAACAGCAACAATATTGATATATTTAATGGCGTAATTGTGGGCACGGCTGTGTTACAAAATAGGCTGCCGAAAACAACAATCAAATGGGCTAGCCAACAACAGCAAACAACAACAAACACAACAAAATTCAAAACAAATTCAAAACAATAATTCATATTTGACCCTGGTATTACAGCGGCCAATCATTAAATGTCAAAGTTCTTTAAATTTGATAAAACTGTGCCGCGCAATCCGCTCTAAACAAAAAACATTTTAAAATCTTCAGCACTAGTAATTAAATGTCCCAAACTTTTAATATCAAATAAAACCGTATAATGAGCCGTGCCTTTTTATGTACGTATTATTCTCTGTGGGAAACTAGCAAAGTTATCTTCTGCTGTCCTGAAAAATACAAATAACACGAGAGCAGTATCCAAGTCCAAAAGATAAAGGTATAATGAGGTGGGTGGGAGGGTAAAGCAATTAAAACAATAGATTTCTTAAAATTAAGGTTGATGAAAATGATAGCGATCCGAGCTGGTAGCCGTATGGGATTAAAGAGGAGGAGAGAAGAAAGAGCAGATGTGACCTACAAATTTGACATCTTTATTGGAAATTAATTATACAAGGGCAATAACTCGTACAAGGATTGGATGTTAACGAAGGAAAGACACTCTTCTGACCTTAACTCGAAATCATTCACCGATTATCTTACTTCAATAAATGCATCTATTCTATAATGAATAGATGAGATTATTGAAGAAAAGATAACCCAAAACAACAGCAACAATATTGATATATTTAATGGCCTAATTGTGGGCACGGCTGTGTTACAAAATAGGCTGCCGAAAACAACAATCAAATGGGCTAGCCAACAACAGCAAACAACAACAAACACAACAAAATTCAAAACAAATTCAAAACAATAATTCATATTTGACCCTGGTATTACAGCGGCCAATCATTAAATGTCAAAGTTCTTTAAATTTGATAAAACTGTGCCGCGCAATCCGCCACATGCTCTTAAGTCGCCAGGCAGAACTGGTTGACGACTTACGAGCACCGCCACGTCAAGCGGCACTTTGCCGGCCCACATTACGCTTAACTAGTGTATTATAAAACGGGGTATACGGGTACATTCCCGTTTATTATTTCTTGCAGACCAGATTGTATTGAATTTAAAAATATGTTATTTCCTATGTCCGAAAGGTGGACTAAATCGGGTGAATACAACTGAATGGCATAAAGTTTTATATCTGGATGCTTTAAGTAAGCGCCGCCCGAGTTTAAAACAAACTTAGCTGCATAGCTATTTAAGCGGATTCTGGCCTTATCCATGGCGACACACTCATTAGAATAACGCCATGAAGCGCGGGGTAATATTTGTGACCAGATAATGCGTGTATACGGGAATGTTTGCTGCAAGAAATTAAGTAAAGTTTTTACAACAGCAAACAATTGCTTCAAAGGTGTACAACCAATGTCATTGCCACCACAATGCAACAAAATGTAAGTTGGTGTGTTGTCAGCATAGATTGAGATCAACCGAATCTTCTTCTGAATATCTGTTAGTTTAAGGCCGGAATAGCCTTGCCACCACAATGAAATGCCATTTCCGTCTAAAGTCAGGTTTGATCCACCAGGTCTTTGCCTTGCCACCATAAAAGCCCTCTTTATAATTGAAGAACCAACACACCATATAATCACGTGATCTGAAAGACTTAAATTGTCTTATCAGATGCGTGTTTTCAATGATAAGTTGAATAAATTCAAGCATGTTGCTGTCATTATATTGTAAAATAACTGACTGGGCTTCGAATGTAAGATCGATAAGCGGACGACTTCCACCGACCCGCAATCTGAATGTCATGATCCGACATACCAGCTGCAGATGCGGTCGTAGCTGCCCCGATACGGAAAGAATGTGACTTGTAATACTTAAATTCGATATTGAAGAAGGAAAGAGTTTTTCGTAAGACAGAGGAGAATTGATAACGCGTTAACGGGTCCCCCCCAAAATGGCAAAATAATATGCCTGGTACCGATGGGCGGGCGCCTAGATAGTGTTTCAGGCTCATGAAGGGGCAGTAAATTTTTCCCGTTTTTGGAATTTCCACAGTGACACCCTTGCCATATTGGTCCGTCTTTGAATGACGAAATCTCAAGATGACCCTTTCATGAATTTCGTCCAAGATGACATCATCTAATTGGAGAACATTATTTGTTGCCTGACGATTTGTTTGAGCAAATTCCCCAATACGCATAAAGCCGAAAAAGGCTAAGGAGAAGGCACAGGAGAAAAGCTTAGCTTCATATAAGTTTGTGCAAACATGGGGGAGAGAATTAATTAATTGAGATAATAAATCTAGTGTAATAGGGAGTCTCGTATCAGGCCTATGCTTTAGACGTTTCATGCCTTCCAGGAGTTTTGTGATTATGAAGTTATTTGTAACATCCGGTAAGTTATTGATTTTGCACTCATAACTTATTGCTGCCACATACAAGCGTGAAGTTGAATGAGCTAAACCTCTCAGAGACAAAGCTGCTATAAACTGGATGACATGAACAAGCGGTGGAGGCCAGCAAGTAGGAAGACACTGTTGCTCACGAAAAACTCGGAAACTATCCAGACCAGTTTGATAAGATGAATGGGTATTATGGGAGACCGCTGCATCCAGGAGCCTGTTCACTTCACGTTGGAGATTAGATTCAAAAGTGTTGTTGGCACTGCTTCTGGCGTGGATTTGGCGTGTGGTGCCAGATGTCGGAAACGCTGCCAAAATTTACGAGAGATAGAATCAGCAATTGCATTATCGAGACCGGGAATATGTTTTGCACGGAAGACAATATTCATTTTTAGCAAATGTAAAACAAGAAAACGAATAAGATACAGAGTCCGAGCGGATCTGCTTGTTTGATTATTCAAAACAAAAACTAGTGCCTGATTATCAGTTCGGAACAAAATCTTTTTGTTAGCGAGTTTGTCGCCCCAGAGAATAATTGCCAAATAAAATTGGCAGCAATTCTAAGAATGTAATGTCTCTGAACAGATTTTCCCACTGTTGAGGCCTGGGGAAAAGAGCCCAGCGCCCAGCAAAGTATGCCCCACAGCCCATATTTACCGACCCAGCACTGTCAGTAAACAATTCAACTACATCACTACTTGTCCAATCTTTTTCAGGAAAATAAACCGAGCCGTTAAAATAGGCAAGAAACTGGAGCCACATCTGAATGTCAGATCTTATAACATTATTAATCCGCAAATGGTGATGCGGCTGAAGTGCACCGCTCATCAAGTTGTAGAAACGACGCAAATAAGCTCGACCCGGTCGAACTGCCTTACAGAAAAAATTTAGTGATCCTACCAATGATTGCAGTTCTCTTAAAGTGACCTTCTTTTTCTTACTAACATGAAGAAGCAAGGCTTTTAGCTCTTCTAATTTTGTAGGGGGTATTCGGATAAGCATGTTTTCTGTGTCCAGCTCAAGACCGAGAAAAATTAACCTGGTAGTGGGACCTATCGTTTTGTCTTCGGCCAAAGGGACACCGAGTTCATGAAAAATTGCGTTGAAACATGACATTAATAATTTACAAGCGTATTCGCCCTTTTTCCCGGCAAAGATAAAATGGCCAGATAATGATCGAGCGTATGTATACCTGATTTGTAAGTAACTAACCAATGCAGAAACGTAGAAAATTTTTCAAATAAACTACATGAAATTGATGCCCCCATAGGAAGCCCTTTATCAATGTAGTAGTTACCATCAAATAAAATCCCAATAAATCAAAGACACCCGTATGAACCGGCAATAATCTGAAAGCAGAACGAATATCCATTTAACCAAGATAAAGCCCCTTGACCAAGACTCGCAACCCATTTCAACGACCGTGTCGAATGATGTATACTGGACAGCACAGATTTTAGGGTCTATAAAACAATTCACGCTATTACCCAAGGGATGTGAGAGGTGCAGATTTTCTCTCAACCCCCTCGGATTGAGGTCTGATGGCTTAAGCCCCAGCCTTAGTCAGCATGTATTTAAAATTCGAGAACTCGAGATTTGTTTGGTTGTTGTTTTGACGCGGTTGATAAGTATGTCTTGCCCGAAAGGAGCTGAATCTATTTGTAGGGGGTCGAAAATTATGATTTAAACCCACTGAGCGAGGATCGTTTTGCTGTAGTAAAGGGCAGGTGGTTATTGGATGGTCACCTGAGCAACGAATGCACGAATGCTGGTAGTTACAAAGGTGTCTGGAGCAAGTCGATTTGTAATTAAATTCGAAACATTTACTGTGGCCAGTTTGTGGATAGGATGGCTGGACAGTGTCCAGCATGTATTTTAGCCATAATTCTGTATCTACTTGACCCCAGGACGAAGACGGGTCAACTGCTTTTCGCAGACGAAACTGCTCATCATAGGACCGCCAGCCCATACCTCTGATTCTTGAAGCCCCCAGCCTTATATCATGCATGTATTTTAAAAATTCTAGAAATCGGGATGGGTGTGCATGGCAATAGACACTGGTAAAAATTAAAAAGGCATCTGTCCACTTCTCAATGGAAGTTATCTTAGCAGAAGGCTTTTCCTTTGTTATGAGTTCACCATTAGATATGTAAATTTTTTGCTCGGGCTGGTTTATGGCAGTGTGTTCAAGGAGTGAGGCCAGTTCGATGAACTGACCATTTACAATTTTCTGCTTCAACGAACAAGAAACATGAACCCCTAAATTGTCTTTAAAGCTGGTTATAGGGGTTATGCCTGGTGGAAGTTCATTCAGCTGATTTATATTTTGAACGGATTTACCTCCAGGCTGCATAGGTAACATCACAGGATCCGCTGCAGGCTGTCTAGGTAACGTCACCGGATCGGACTCCCTCGTCAGGGTCGATACCTCTTTTGTGGTATTTCCCGTTTTGTTTTGTCGCCGAGCATATGGGCTTTTGGATTTCCTCATTGAACGTTTCATTGTCCCTCAAAAAGATAGAAATAAAATTAAATAATTAACGAAAAAAAAAAATAAAAAATAAAAAATAAATAAATAAAAAAAAATAAATAAATAAAAATAAAAATAAATAAATAATAAAAATAATTAACGAAATAGACAACATGGCTGACAAGAGAGACCACGAGGAAACCGGGCCATATTTTAAATCCAGAATCATCAACAAGTATAATTAACAAAATATGACAAAATCAGCAATTAAAACTTCACAGAGTTGTCATTATTCATTTGAACTTATATACAAACCAAAAAAGCAATTAAAACAATAGATTTCTTAAAATTAAGGTTGATGAAAATGATAGCGATCCGAGCTGGTAGCCGTATGGGATTAAAGAGGAGGAGAGAAGAAAGAGCAGATGTGACCTACAAATTTGACATCTTTATTGGAAATTAATTATACAAGGGCAATAACTCGTACAAGGATTGGATGTTAACGAAGGAAAGACACTCTTCTGACCTTAACTCGAAATCATTCACCGATTATCTTACTTCAATAAATGCATCTATTCTATAATGAATAGATGAGATTATTTTCATTGAAGAATCAATACAGTTGTGTCACTGTTGAACTTCAGTTAACCAATATGTATCAGATGTACATGGATAAACAGTATATTACAGTACCGGGTAATGATTTAATACTAGTTACAGGATCTAACCTACCTGTATATTGGTAACCTGGTAATCGTGACAGCCCTACTTTCCAGGTACATTAGCCATAGTGTCATTTTTATCCAGGCCACGACTTATCTTATTTAGATTTAATGAGAATTGAAATATATTAATGATAATTACAGGTCAAGTTTGAATTGTTGTACTTTGGTTTAGTAGCTCTGGAGATATTGCCCGTTGTTAGTGAAAATTTTCATTTAGACCAAGATCCAGAGGGGGTTTGTTAATGTGTTCAGTGACATGTTTTTCTTTGTTGTAAACTTAAATTGTAATCAGAGGATAGAAAATTGTAAAATGTCTACTAGTAGGGTTAGAAATTGTAAAATGTATTTTTCTTCTATTGAATGATAGTTTTCTTTCTCTATTGGTTAGTACAGAATTTTAAATGCCAAAAAAATACTGTCTTTTACAAGAGATTGTTCTACAGAAATTCTGTTTGATCCTCTACCAGTATTATAAGTCTTGTGTATCTAAATGTCATTGAATGGTAATTGGAATTTAGTTTGTGGATGTTTGAAGTTCTTTTAAACATTTCTTTTACAGAAATTGTTCTCATCTTTTTATTTGTATGTTTCAGATGTGGAACTGATTGTTGTTTTTATTGTTTTTTCGACTTTCCTTGTTTAAGGTTGCATGCACTTATACAAAGCCTTCAGGTCATTTTTTGGCCTTCCTTAAAGGCTTACTTTTATATATGATCTTTAATCATCAGCCTGATTTCATTTGTTTTATTTATAACATTTTTTTATGCTTAAATGTCTAAAAGAGTATTTACATGAATGATCAAAATGCACTTACTGGTTACTTACGAAACTACAGTGGTTACTAGAAACAACAGTTGTTACCTAGAAACTACAGTGTTACTTAGAAACTACAATTGTTTACCGTATATCTCCTTAGATAAGTCGCAACTTTTTTACAAAATTTAAACCTTTAAAAACTTGATGCGACTTATCTAGCGGTCATTAAAATATTTTGAAAATGTGACTCGATTTTTGGAGGCGTTTTAGAAGTAGAGATTGGCAATAAATTCAATTAAATATAAGGTAATTAAAAGTAATGTTGGCATGTACCTAGAAACTACAGTGGTTACTTAGAAACTGCAATGGTTACCTAAAAACTACAGTGGTTACTTAGAAACTACAATGGTTATTTTGAAACTAAAGTGGTTACTTAATAGTTAATTCTTCTTTCCTATGACACAAGGCTTGGAAAAGTAAAATAATGTCTGTAATAACCTTTAGGCAGTAAGTTTTTAAGGTGATTTAAAACATTCTAACCTTTTTATCTATTTGACTTACACATTTGTCTAATTTTAAAATTATCAGCTCTGATATCCAATCGTTTGACTAACATTATGTTCATAAGCTAATTAAGTGTTTCATTGTATAGGAACTCTTTTGTAATTGAAGTTAAGGAAGTTTAAATGTACCAAATATACTTAAGCAGCTCAGTGTGATTTACAGGTGAACATTGAAATAAATAGTACTTGTTCTGAAGAGTATTGGTGGAAGAGAACTGAATATTTATTATTGTAAACCACACATGTTTTAAGCAGTACTTTATTTTGGCAATAATGATTTATCCATGGGATTGTGACAATGCAGTATGTGAAAGTAAAATGCTGTTAATCCAGAAATTTTTGTGATCATTTTATTATCACATTTATTGGCAAGTAAAGTTAGATGCAAAAATAAAACTATCACTAACATAAAAAGTCAAAATTATTTTTGTTAGCTGTCACCGGGTTATACAAAATTAAAAGTATCGGAATGGATGTCTATGTGTTGCCTTTCACGAAAATTAACTGACATGAAAATTTCTTAATTTACAGTATTAACAAACAAGTTTTTTTATTTGGTATCAAGTAACAAAATACAGTACCTTTTTAACAGGAAACAATAGGAATGTTGGCATTAAATTATTGGTGTTTAATAAAGTTCTTCAAAATTAAAAATTTGTGGAAATATGCATATATATACATGTATATTTCTCATAAGTGTCTATTCAGGTGTTTCTTAATTATCTGAATGAAACACACTGTGTTAAAAACTCTGCTCATTTAAAAGAAATTGAATTGTATAATGCTACATAATTATGTTTGACAAGAAGTATTGTTAGGTTACGTGTATGTACAGGATACTAACAAATCATGCATGTACATAGTCTTAAATAATGTATAGAATGTGCGAATCATATGTAGATACATGTACTAATCTCATGAGATATTCTCCATCTAGCAGCAATAAATTAAAGCACGAACAAGAAACAGAACATAGATTGGGGCATTTTACAGAAAATGGCTGTGCACTTTGCCCTGTTTAGAAAATCTAATGCAGAGAAAATAAAAAAGTAATGTTTTATTTTAGTTTTTTTTCCTTTTTTATTGTAAATGTGGACTGTCTGTGTGTTATCAGTATGCATCTTGATGGTCATCATGGAGACATTTTATCTCCCATGGGACTCCATAAGAGTTTTCTATTATTGTAACATTCATTTAAGTATGCATAGTACATCTATAATATTTTCAAAATTTATGCTTTCGTTGTTTTATAAGAAGGAGAGTTTTGCTAATACTAAATATCTTGTTATTGGTTGGTTGTCAGTTTTACCCTTATTTCTTTTTTGTACCAGAAGGCATTCTATACCTGTTATCAGTCTGGGGCAATCTCCAACCACTCTCTGTATACATTGTAGATAGCATTATGATCCCCCCCCCCTTTTTTTTTTTTTTTTTTTTTTTTTTTTTTTTCTTTTTTCTCTTTTTTCTTTCTTTTTTTTTTTTTTTTTTGGATAAATTATTAAAAAATTATAAAACTGTAGTCTTAATGTAATCATAATGCTTCTGATTAAAATTGTGTGAATATATGTCTTTGTAAATATTTGTTAACTCTCCATGTAAGCCTAAAATGTTTTTATAAGACATTACATTCCTCGTTCTTATATGACTCACTGAGTTAATTTTGATTAAATTTTTTAGGAAATTAGCCAAATTAATTAGCTCCTTGAATGTATTATTGATTTAAATTGACGGTTAATCGATCCAATTCTTAAGGGTTAATAGCTTAATTTGAAATGTGTTTGTTTTTGAAAGTAGTATTTTGGTAGTTATGATTATTTCTTAGTTACTTTTTTAATTTTGGTATACACCAATTTTTCACAAAATTTGTATCAAGGGGAAGACGAGATAGGAAACCTTTCAATCAAAATATTGCTAGAGCTTGTTCAAATTCTGTAAACTGAAGAACACATTTATTCTGCAAAGTTGTACCCAACTCATACTGAACTACATGATAACATGGGATTTGTTTACTTTCTAAGTTTAAAAAATTATAAGATATACAAATTCAACTTCAAACTCAACGTCACTCAAATTTATTGAAACATCAACATTTTTTCTTCTAACAAAGTTGGTTTTCAGCGATTTTCAGATTTTGTATTGAATTTCTAACTTAGCTGTGAATACATAAATATGTAAGTCTTAATAGTATTGCTTAGCAGATTTGATACACATACTTGTTGATTTTGTTACAAGAAGATCCTAGAATAGACAAGTCATGTTTTAATTTTTTATAATAGCATTGTAAAAATTAAGATGTGTTTTATTATCATTTCCAATAATGTGTAGTGTTAACAGGTAATGGGAGTTTTATGTAAAAATTGAGATAATAGTTTTGTATTATAAATGTTACTTGCTGAAGGAATAAAAGATTTTTACAAATGTTGGCTTTTCTATATTTATTTTTTATTTCTACTTTTAATGTGCATGTGTGCATGCGTGTGTGTGTCGTTACAATTTTCAAGCAGGTTTCAGTGATACTTGGTCAGAAGCATATATGGGCCAGTGCAATTCAGATTTGATGCATGGCGCTGCCATGGCTACCAAAACTAGGTCAAGGTGACCTAGGGGTCCAACAATTTTTTTAAATCTTCTCCGAAACCAATGATAAGAGAAAAAAATCTGATGTGATATTTGGCTTCTCTAGGGTCCTAAGCCTAAAGGTTTGTTCATTTCATGAAATTTGGGTTAAAACTTGACTATTTAAACAGATAAATGACATGGGATTTTCAGTTTTGACTTTTTCTTAAAATGACCTTTAAAATAGGGTCAAGGTCACAAATCAAGGTGGTGACCTAATTTGTGATTTATGCAGTTTTAGGCAATTTTCTTGCAAATATTAAGAGATGTTCAGCATGACAAAATTTAAACAAGGTACCAAGTTTTGTAACTATGTAACTTATCCAAGTAGGAGTTGTTGACCCTGAAATGTTATTTTTTGCTTATAAATACAAAATTGTGCATTAGCTTGAAAACTATAAATGTTTTGTACAAACATGTATATTAGAATATTGTAAGTATTGATATGACAATCATTTTGATATAGGTTCAAGGTCATATGTTGAAAGTTCAAGGGCCATAGCTGGCAGAAGAAGATTGAAATTTTTAATTATCTTGAAAACTATTATCTTTTTGTATAGGCATGCATATTAGAATATTGTAGTATTAATTTGACAATCATTTTGATATATGGTTCAAGGTCATATGTTGAAAGGTCATAGCTGCATAAGTGTACAGGAAATTGTGAATTATCTTGAAAACCATTACTTTTTGTACAAGCCTGTATAAAAGAATATTGTAGGTATTGATATTATGACCATTGTGAAATAAGGTTCAAGTTCATGGTTATGATTTGGAAATTATTCATTATGCTATTTAAATCATGCATATGAGCTATCTATAAATAAATGGGACTAGATATTTCTGATTAATTATTGCCCATATTTCCAAACTTGAGGAGTTTTTGTAAAGTTTTTTGTAACTAAGGCCTTTGCAAGTGTTTGGCCATTTCCTCAGGTGAGCGTTCAGGCCCATGGGCCTCTTGTTGTCAATTAGTAGAGAACTGGCTACTTAATGATAGGTGGTATGTAACTGAGCAATTTATATTAGCCCAAGTACTACAATTTTTCTTTAATTGATATTTAACAAATTTGGTACTAATTAAGATTATTGACACTATAGCCTTCAATATCTGCCATGCAAAAATGCGGATGCAGCTTTAAACTCACTCACTTTCTTACATTTTGACAACATCATATATAAAACTTATATACAGCTTGAAGTGATCATCAAAATGACAGCTTCCTAAATAATTTGGACAGCAAAGTTTGAATAAGATTTGGGAAAATAGGATATTGCTGTTCTTTCTCAAAGGAAGGGAATGTCTTGTGGCATGACAAGATAAGAAACTGTTGCTTTCATTGCCTTGTCTTCAAAATTATCTAGCTGGTAACATTTCAATATCAATCATCATCTTGACTGAAGTGTAAACCATGTCTAGTTAATCACCTGATTAAATTGGTATTATATATACATTTTATATTAATGGGCTATGTTGTATAAATAATACATTTTAAATAAGGTATGTCTGATTCAACATAATAACTTTGATACTGCATTTAGTGTTGTGGAGACTGTGATAATTTTATCATTGTAACTACGCTAACATCTAAACTCAAAGTAGGTAGGCTCAAAGTTTGTGAGCCTTTAATTCTGATAGATGTTTCTACCTGTAATATCTCATAAACAAGACAAAAATCCTTCTACAGTCCAGTATTTACTATGTGATATATAGTTATCCATTTATATGGAGTATACAATATAGAATGTTTTTTAATTCTGATACTGATTGAGTTTACCTGAAAAACATGGGACATGATATCATTTTACAGAGTCTATTGCAGCTATTATTCAAGCAGAAAGACAGGTAAATTGAACAAAATTTCATATCTTGATTTTCTTAATTTGATTTTGAAAAGCAGCTTTAGAAATAAAATACTCTAATTGTTTTAGTTAATTTTGATATCATAGAATTTTATTTCCATTTTGAAATTTGATTCTTTTCAATTTTAATATACCTGTCTAAAATTGTATAAGCAATGCGATTCTTTCTATATTTTCAGCTCACAGTGAAGATGCCAGTCATATCAGAACAGTTGAGCTTCAGCATGATGACAACTGGTTCCCTCGGGTAAGCATTGCTGGTGGTATTGGTAGCCCATTAGGTGACACTGCAATTATTATAGCAAATCTAACTCCAGCAGGACCTGCAGCAAGGTCACAGAAATTAAAGGTAGATAACTCTTGATTTCAGTCAGCTGATAGTATCATTCAGACATTTAACTCTAAATTCTTTTGACATGGTGTGGTATGTGATATGATTCAGCTGTACCATCATTTTGGGGTTGCTGAATAATATTTTTTTATGCACTTGGTTTTTGAGTATTTTTTTTTAGGATCCAACTAACCAATTTTTACCAAACTTAATTTATCTTGTCCCAGCATGATGCTAAAAAATGGCCTAACACAACTAGGGGCTTTAAAACAGGTCTAAAATATGCCACTAGGAAATGCTTTTAATGAAACGGTAACACTTTAATGCAACCCCCTGTATAAACTCAAACTGGTAGGAATGTAACATAATGAATTTTTTCAATATTCTAATGATAGGTTGGAGACAAAATATTAAGTATTAATGGTGAAGAAACTGAAGGACTTAGTCATGAAGAAGTTGTACAGAAACTCAAAACATCAGGAACTGTAACTCTGACGGTACACAAGGTATATAATAATACAGGGAATACCAAAAACCACCACAAACACGAATTTCTACCATTGCTGGTGTTAGTTTGAGAATTTTGTGAAAGTAAATTCTTGATTGTCATTAGGGTAAGGTATTGTAAAGCAGTTTGCTGTAAAATTCTGTCATACTACTTGTATAAAGAAGCAGTGACCAACCATTTGTACCAATTTTCATCGATGTCAACTCATGCCATAACATTTTAATAAAGATTTATGATTTCAATTTACCAAACTTTATCATCAAGATGTTGGATCACATGGCTACTACTTCTGAGGAATAATTCTTTTATTTTAGGTGAAGAGAAGAGGGTTAGTGTAAGTAGACAGGGATCCAGAACTGTCAGTATGGACATGTCACATGAAGTGGCGGCCATTGACAACAATGTCTTTGATATGGAGGATGATGGGTAAACTTTTTTATTATTTCATTATTTTGACTTATTTGAAATATTAACAGAATTTAAAAAAAATAATAAATTAATAAAATAAAATGTACAATTTACAATGATGTGATAGCTTTTTATACAAAATTCTGATTATATATTTTGCACAGTGTGATTAGAACTTACTACATTAATGATCTTGATATGTAAAGTTTCATTGCGTTTGTTATTCCATCAAAATAAATACTCCAGTCTGTAATTTTTACAGAGAATACCATGATATAGCCTAAAATGACCACATTAATGCAAGTTAAACTGATAATGATGTCCATGAATATAGTGAATGTAAACGACTAACTCTGTCCTCCATTATACATGTCTAGTTCTGTCTCATACAGTAAATAGCCAGATTCTCCTGAAGCAAAAGTTCTGTTTGGGCTATAAATGTTTTTGGTATGTTGATATTTAGTTTAACAAGAAATATGAATAATAAATTTAAAGAAATAATTTCAAATTATACAGGTTTTTAGAGTTCCAAGTGTGGTTTTTATTACAGGTTTACTGTATATGTAGAAGAAAAAAAAGTATTTTTAAAAAATCAAAATGCTTGTTTTCTTGTATGAAAGTGCCATATTGATCATATGGTGTGTTCATTTAAATTTTGTATTTTATTACCAGGTCTCCAGCACAAAGTAAAATAATAGTTTTGGATCGAGGAACAGAAGGGCTCGGATTTTCAATCGTTGGAGGTCATGGAAGTCCTCATGGAGATTTACCAATTTATGTCAAAAATGTTTTGCTAAAGGTGCTGCTGCAGAAGATGGACAATTAAAAAGAGGTGATCAGATATTAGCTGTAAATGGACAGAGTTTAGAAGGTTGTACTCATGAAGAAGCTGTTAACATATTGAAAAATGCCAAAGGTTCAGTGACTCTATCTGTGTTAACTTCATAGCAAAAATCCATGATACAGTCATTCATCATAGATTCATGTAATACATTAAACAAGATCTTCTTTTTTACATGGACATTTTATAGTCTAGGATACTTATTAGATATCACACATACAATAAGATAACACACATACCAGAAATTGATAATCAGGCTATAACAAGATATACCTGTACTCGTCTGACATATTCAATTTCAAATAATGAAACATTATTCAGATCGACAAATGCCAAATAATTATATGGAATTTTTGGTTGTCTTTATTTAACTGAATGTGAAATTTTTTTATCATAATTTCTTTTATTTTAGAAGTCAATTTTGCCTAAAATTCAGATTTCTAATAATTTTTTGATAATATATAAGGACATTTTGTT
>JARBDR010000145.1:0-85000 GCA_029721355.1 Tegillarca granosa
GATTTATCTCAATATCAATAAAAAAGTTTATATCTTTAGCTTTTTTATCTAAAATTTACAATATTGATCACATGTGTGAAAAAGGACATATATGTGCCTTTAGGAGTAACAGAGTTAATTAGGAGCCTTGTTTGATTCCATATATGTTCCTCTTTATCATTTAATGGCATTAAGTTTATTATTCATTATTGTCTGACGATCCAAATAACACCAAATCGATTATCATTGCTTTAAGCCTTTTAAGATTGAAAGGGAATGTTTTCGTGATTTATGTGTCGTATTCAGTTTCCCTACACACAAACGTTTGTTCCCACCAGATTGCTGTTAACCCTTAGACTGCCAAAATCGGCCAAAGGCCGATTGTAGTGATCGTTCACTGCCAGATGGCCGATTCTGCCGATCGGAGGAATCGTTCACTGCCAATAGGCCGATTTGGCCGATCATAGGGTTCTTTCACTGCCAGATGGCTGATTTGGCCGATTTGATAAAATTTGGAAAAGTGGCTTATTACCGTTATATTGATAGCGTACATTACAGGTAAGGCGTCAAAGTCGGCCATTCACTGCACGGCCACATCTGATGAAAATGCACCCAAGGGATGCGTACCCAATAATTTACTTTAATCTTTTGTTTTCTATGACACTATTGAAGGAAATAGTCAGGCAAACAAACAGGTAGGTAGATATCTACCCCCTTCCCCAAGTTTTCATGTTTTTCAACTACGCCATTCTTCTCTCTTTTTGTCAAGATTGTGTAAAATAAGTAGAAAAGTTCAACTCCACATTAGTATTTCAACAACACCAATGGACACCATTTTGTCATTATTACCGTGCTTTACCAAAGCCAGGAGTTTTATAAGTGATTCATATGCGTGATACTAGTTTTATAAAGAAGTTAAAATCATAATGAACAGAGCACAACAGAGAACACAAAACTAAAATAATAAATACAGTTGTAGAACAAAAGGAAAGGGTACGCACACACATCTCTCTCCAACACACACACACACGCACACACACGCACGCACGCACGCACATTTAATTTCTAAATGTTGAGTGCTTGTCGAAAGAAAGTCACTACCAATTTACAAGTCATTCAACATACTAACCGAGCTGTAGTTAAGAATTGAATTTCACTTTTTACGTTGTTATCGGGGTGTAACAACGTGAAAATTATTACTTACATTTCTGAACTGATGAGCTGATTTTCAGAAAATCGATGTTACAACGTCGCGGCGTAATAATACATTAAATGTTACCGTTAAAAGACGATAAAATGTCTTTTAAAAAAAAAAACTGAAAAAAGGTTTTAAATTGATATCTTTTTATTCATTTTCTTGTTAATTTTAGTCAACATATAAATAAAAAACAATTAAATCATTTGATAAAAAAGGTACTGTATTATGTCTCGTGCCAACACATTTACCAACAACAACGTACGACTATTATACGTTTGTAGGACACGCGTGTCAACTTACAGGTTGACGTTTCCCATAACAAAAGAAAACTGAATGAACAGTGTTTAAAAAACCGTGGAACAATATAATAAAATGGAATTAATGTTTTCTTGGTTAAAAGCGAATTTTTGCCAACTATGGGCAGGGACCAAGACGAAGGGATTTCGTTAAATGATGACACCGGTGGTAGCTGTAATTGCTGATCATAGACGTGGAGGTAAAACAAGCGGTAGGGGGTGCATTAGACTGGACGTTACCCGAGAGTGTATTACTGATATTTTTCTTCGGTGAACAGAACAGTCCCTATTATAGCTGTAAACTGATGTCTCGTTTCTGTGGCCTGACATTAGCATGATGATGCGTAACTGAAATTCAGCATTACTCTGAGCATAGATATGGCTGTGGCTCTCGGGCGATGTGCAGTGTATTCTTGATTTCAAAAATAATATTTTAATATTTTGTGCATAAATTCGGAAAACAGGCCTTTAGAAATTGGTTGCGGTGTGTAACAAAATTTATTTGACTTTGGATTTTTAAGGGGTGCACAAAAGGGATTCTCCGCGACTGGATTGCAAAGAGATAAAAATATTATTTTAAATAAATATTTAATAGTCTTGAATATTTTGGTAATTTTTGCATAAATTCGGAAAACAGGCCTTAAGAAATTGGTTGAGGTGTGTAACAAAATTTATTTGACTTTGGATTTTTAAAGGGTGCACAAAAGGGATTCTCCGCGACTGGATTACAAAGAGATAAAAATATTTCATAAATAAAATTTTGGTGACAAAATATCAGAACATGTCAAGTTGAATAATTTTTTGCCAAATTTTAATCTAAAAAAATGATTTTATTGTTTTTAGGTGGAAAATTTGCCAATCTCGAAGACATTACCATTTGTTTACAATTTGAAAATAACTTCTATTAATAGGACTCAAACATGGGTAATCCCCGAAACTTGTTGAAAGTATTTTCGGTAGAAAACGTTGTTATTGGAAAATATTTACATTTTTAATGTGTTTGCTTTATATAGCTGTGTTTGAGACCAATGGTAATTATACCAGCTATAATTACCAATGATATCGGCTATATTTACCATTGATCAGCTGACCGGCGTATGAACACATTGTTACATACGGAACTACATTTTCTAAAGTAAACAAACATAACCGCTATCCATAACAACGTACCTACAACACGAGATTTGAGATATGCTTTATTTATGTTTTTACGCGATACGCGTTGAAATCGTAAAAATTAAAATTTCAATCAAAAAACTGTAAAATAAAATCCACCTTTATAAATACTAATTAAAACTAGACCAAAAATCATTGAGCAACACATCACCATGACAATAGTATACCGTCTGCTTTCATGATAAATCGGGAGCAATACACATCACGACAAGGTAGCCAAAAATAACATCGGTAAAAATGGAATCCGATTTCGAATTACAGTATGGAAATTTTGCTTACCCGATAACCTGGAGCTATCCAGTGATGATGAATATTTAAGAGACATTAATCTGGATAATTTGGAAACAGCAGCCGCCAGCTCTGTAACCAGAACAATAGACCAGCACACATTGCAAGAAATTCTGCAGCAGCCGGCAATAGAAAATATTTCAAAACCGGAAATGCCATCCATACCATCACCTGACAATAAACGGTTTACGTCTGTGACCAAAGAACAGATGGATGAATTGTTCGACGCAAGGCAGTCCAATGCAACCAAAAAAAACAAAAAACAAAAAAAAAACACCATTTTGGGGATGAAAATCTTTCAAGGTTAATATATGCAAGTACTGTAGGCGTAACTATAGACGCTAAATCAAACACGCACACATACATAAAAGACGATTGTGTCACACTGCGTAAATGCCAATCAAAACAAGTTATTGTTGCATTCATAAAACAATTAAAAACCGTTTCAATCGTTACACAATGGACTTTTGTTTTGTTCCCCAATTACAATCAACAACAAAATGATAATAATAATAATAATAATAATAATAATAATAATAGTCATAATAATAATAATAATAAAAATAAATACAAAACACAAACAAAACAACCAAACTGCCAAATTTGTTTATACAATGTCCAAGTGTTTTTTTGAACAAGACACAGAAAATTTTATACTTTTATTTCAGATTGGAGTAAAGAAAGGACTGGCTTTATTGTCGACATGACAAACAATGAGCCAGTAGCTTAGATGACACGTTTTCTCAATTTTACTGCGAGGTCAGACCAAAACCAACAAAGGCATCAAAAGAAAACCAGGACAAGACTGAGGAAGTGTACCACAGGAGTTCTCTGATAAGCATTAGAGCTGCAATCAACCGACAACTCTCAAATTTACATAGGAATATGGACATAGTGCGGGACAAAGAATTTAAAAAATCAAATGGAGTTTTAGATGACCTGATATGGTTTGTTTCTTATCGGTTCATCTGTTTTTAAATTTATTTCATGCTGTGCTATATCAGTCCTTCCAGGTAAATCTGTTAATACCCTACTATACTTACCTAACAAAATCTTGACTTCCTGTTTTTGCTTTTCTGATAACTCACCGTTTATATTGACATCTTCCATTGTTTCTGTAGCTTCTAATGACACCAACTCTATACTGTCCTTACTTACCCTAGTAGCTACTCTATCATCTGTATCCATTTCTATTATTGCACTAGATAATAATCTTCTTGTTGGCCTTTCCTCTCTTTCTATGAACTTTTTCAGCAAATTGGCATGAAATGTTTTCCGCTTCCCTTTTTTTTTCAGTGACATAATCTACATAGCCCACTCTATCCACCACATCATATGGACCTTTCCACTGCATAAGCAATTTATTGTTGTCGGTTGGCAGTAATACTAATACCTTGTCTCCTATCTTGAATGACCTTGACCTTGCCTTCCTATTATAATACTTTACATACCTTTTAGATGACTTCACCAACTCTTTTCTAGCCATATCACAAGTTTCACTTAGTCGATCTTTTAAGTCTAACACATACTGATATGTACTCTTTACTTCTGGCGTACTCTCTTCATTTGTCCACAACTCTCTCAATATTGCCATAGGTCCCCGAACTGATCTGCCATAAACCAATTCAAATGGTGAAAATCCTAAGCTCTCCTGTGGAACTTCCCTATAAGCAAAAAGTAACGATGGCAAATACCTATCCCAATCTTTAGGTCTTTCTGTAGTCATTCTTCTTAACATTTTCTTTAACGTGCCATTAAATCTCTCAACCAAACCGTTACACTGGGGATGATATGGTGTTGTATTTAACTGTTTCATTGATAATAATCTGCCCACTTCTTTCATTATACCTGATGTAAATTGTGCCCCCATGTCTGTCAAAATCTCCTTTGGTACCCCTATCCGTGTAAATATTTCTACCAATGCCTCAGCAACCCTCTCAGTTTCAAAACCTTTTAACGGTAGTCCTTCTGGATATCTGGTACTATAATCAACCAATGTCAAAATGTATCTATTTCCTTTATCTGTCGCTGGATAAATAGGACCCACTAAATCTACTGCTACTCTCTCAAATGGTACATCAATCAGTGGCATCTGAACTAATGGTACTCTAGTTACTTTACCTCTAGGAAATGTCTTTTGACACACCTCACAAGATCTACTATATCTTGTAACATCTGATTGTACCCCTGGCCAATAAAATTGTGTCAAAATTCGATCCAATGTTTTCTTTGCTCCCAAATGACCTGACATTTGCAATCATGACCTACCTTTAATACTAAACTTCTATATTGCTCTGGCACAACTAATTGAAATATATATCAAACCTTTTTTCTCTTCAAACCATGTACAATTACCTTTACCTGTAACTCTTCTATCTCCACTTTTAGCTAACTGTCTATATTTCCTCAGAAAATTATCCTCTCTTTGAGCTTTCTTTAACTCCTCAATACTTACCTCATTACGTAATTCCGTAGCTACATTTAAACTCTTAAATTCTATATTTTTCTTTTTCTGACCTCTTGTTTCCACAGCCTGACATAATACCATTTTGTCACTTATTTCATTCATCTTACCTGTACCATGAATGAAATCAGACTGTAGTACTTCTTGTTCCATGTTAACCATTTTACCATCACTACTTACCTCTACAATACTACCTACTTTATCATCATCTATCTCTATCAAACAGCTAACCTTTTGTTCAACTGTATTACCAGTAATACCCAAATCAATGTTACTTTCTTTTGAACATGAACCTACCTTTGATTCGACTACTTCACTAAAATCAACATCTGCTAATTCCGTGAACCCCTTCAACATTTCCAACTATGACATCATAAACTGGGTTTTCCATACACAATGCTTTTATACTTCCTGTATAAAATGGTGAATCAATATTCACTTCTGCCTCTTTAAATTTTCTAACTGTACCATCTATTAGTACACACCTCTGGATTTTACCTGTAAATTGTTTATCCTTAACTAAACATGACCTCACAACAATCCCACTACAACCAGTATCCATTAACACCTTAACCTCATGTCCATCCACGGTCCCATTTAATACTGGCATATTACTACATAGTTTACAAGTACACCCAATAACTGGTAAAGTATGACCACAATCTAACTTATCTTGATTACCCTGAACACAACAGGTCTTTAATTCACCTGACTCAACACAAGCTGACCCTTCCTGAGTCTTAGCACTTGTTTCTTCACTATTATTACAACTCTGACTCAAATTTACAGAACTATCACCATAATTGCCTCTAAATCCTCGACCCCTACCAAACAGCCGTCTACCTCTAAAATCACTTCTATATCTATTACTACAACAACTTCCAGTATTTAACATACTTACAGCCCTTTGACCTCTACCTACATTTTGCCTATTAAAACAATCTTTAGCTATGTGCCCTACTCTATTACAAATATAACACCTTTTATCTTTCCCATTTCTTTTTTAACCTTGACCCACATGTGCAAAACTTTCTGTTACCACACCTCCACTAGTTTTACCTACATTTTTATCTGAAGTAAATGACAATCTCCCATGAGCCTCAATATATTGTTCCGCTAAATCTGCCAATACAGTCCTATCCTTAGGTTTCGTTTCGTTCAAAAACATTCCTAATGACTTACTAACACTATTTACAAATTGTTCTCTCAAAATCAAATCCAATAAGCCTGCGAAATCAAACTCAACTTTAGCCAAGCCCATCCATCTACCCAAATAACTTTCTAATCTACTAATATACTGCGAAGGACATTCTGCTTGCTCTGGTTTACTTGTTCTCAACTTAATTCTGAAACCTTCCTCTGTAAACTGACACTTCCTTAACAAAGCATCTTTTACAATATCATAATCTTAAGAATCATGAGGTGACAAGCGAGAATAAACATCTAATGCTTTCTGTTGTAAAAGTGCACTCAAATTATTAGCCCAAGTATCTTTATGCCACTTTGCATTGAACGCAAACCGCTCAAACCTTAATAAATATGCATCTATGTTATCTTTTTGCTCATTGAACATATGAAGTTTGGGCAACTTAGCCCCACTCTTACTACCTTGTGAATGAGCTTCAGTCACTTGCTCTCCATGTTTGGCCATTTCAAATTTAAGACCAGTTTCCACTTTCACTCTCTCTATTTCTGCTTGCGCTTGCTCTGTTTCTAACTGCTCTCTTTTATACCTTATCTCATTCTCTTTTTGCTCTTTTTCTATTTCTCTATCATATCCCTTAATTCTTTTTCTCTATTTTGCACATATTCTAACAATTTCTCATCAGTTAACCCAAATTCTTTTCCTTCTACAATCAACCTAGACAACATTTTTTTTAACAAATATTTTAAATATACATATTATAAGATGCAAATGTTTTATTCCATAACTGCACTCATATTTTTCACATATCCCGGACGAGCCCCCAAATGTCACAACCTTGTTGTGTGTGAGTACAATTGTAGGAATTAAACATATACAAAGAAATATTATTATACAATTTATTAAAATAAATAAACACACAAATATATATATATATATAAATGAATACTTATGAGCTACTTTGACTAAATGCCCACCAATACATGTAATTTATTTATTGTCTCTGAATGTCAAAACTGTCCATTTGTCCTCCAATTGTTTTGAAATTAAATTTTCCTGGTTGATACGAATTTTCAAAATTAAATTATATTTTTAGAGCCCCGCACACTCTAATTAAATTTTCAACACGACATCAAAGTTAGAGTTAGTTCCTGAATATTTTGTTTCACGGTTTTCAACAAAATATAAATCACAAGATGAAATGTAAATTTCTTTATATATATACAAAAACACGATATACACTTGATTATTATGTCTTCATTACTCTGCAAAATGCTATTTACATCCTTTCATCAGAATTTTCTCTCCCCCCACTATTTAATGTCACTTCTTTTGACCTTTGACCCCATCTCTTTTCCTTATTAGACCTCTAGCATCATCTCTCTTTCTATTTCTTATATTCATTTCTCTTCATCACATGGTCACCCACAAATATGCATAAACTCTATGCCTCCTTAATTTTCGCTTTTGAAAACAATACTTTCTTTGACATTATTACTAAAATCTCAACTGCTCACTAAAATGTTCTTTGCATTTGCAATCAAACATTTAATTTAAAGCAAGACTTCAACATGGAGCTGACAAAATAATGTTCTTGACAGTTTCTATTTTCAATTTTCTTCTTTCACACAAATTTCTCTATATAAGTTATTTAAGTTCTCTACTCACAGTACATCAGATTCTTCTTACTTCGACAAAATATCTATTTTTCTTTGTGTCAGCTCCAGTTATGACCCTCACTTCTGTCTTGCAATACCCAAGCTACTCTAAAACTATCATACCACCCCTATATATATACACCCCATGCACACTCTTCAAATGCTCTCACAAACCACACAATCTCCCTGTCCACAAACATAACTTATATCTTAGACAACAAGATTCTTTTAAAATTTGCATATAAATGACCATCAAACTATTGCCTCTTAATACCCCTATCACACTGACAACTTCTATTATGTGACCAATCAATTAATCAATACACTTTAACAATTTAAAATCAGCAGAGCATAACGACATAAACAACTATCATCTACACCTGTTAACACCTGACTGACTACTACACTAACAATACATAGTGAAACTACCTAGCTCACCTGTAAAATGACCCACATATGTTTAAAATAATCAAAATGTCAACAAATTCCTATTTATATTGTGACACACACAATATATCCGATAAACGGATGTATGCTATTGGTGGCAAGACTTGTCCGGTTAAAATATTGCGCTTACTGATAAACAAAACAAACAAAAATGCAGAAAGCCTCTTCAATCAATATAACAAAAAAACACTATGTAACCGAGGGATAATGAAATTTGGTACTCATATAAACAACTTGCAAAACGATCTTATTTACACTTTCTATCAGATATATGCAAGGTGTCACGTGCTGAAACCATGTACACCCCTCACTGTTTAAGGGCCACAACAATACAACATCTGAATGACGAAGGTTATGAAGCAAGTCACATAATGTTTATGTCTAACCACAAGAATGAATCGTCACTACCCTCTTACAATAGAACTGTGTCTACATATAAAAAAAATCACTCAGCACCTCTCTTGTCGCCATTACTCACAACATGTCGACAATCGGTCCAATTTAACAGTTGACATACCTACGTCTGAACCAATTTCCTCAACAAGGCAAATTAATAATAATCCACAAAATGAAAATATAGTAGTTAAAATTCCAAGCACATGTATAAATCAACACAATAACACATACACGCCAAATTTCTTTGGTAATTCAACATTCACGTCCTGCACGTTTAATTTTCATAACTAGACTGGTGACTGATAAGAATTTTTACACCGTCTGTAGTTGATCCATGCGCGGTTGCTAGTAGGGCCCAAAGTTATTTTGATTCTTATTTTAAATTGACAAAAAAACAGAACATTTGCAGATTAAATGTTACAATTAAACAGTTTGTTGAAAAAATAATTATTAAATTAATGATGTTATGTTGACTTCACTATTATCTGTTCTTATTTCTCACGCCCTATTTTGTTCGGCTGTTCCAGAGACTGGACATACTTGTCGTAATCGGTAAGTATTGGTACATTTTTTTAAGAATTACAAATATCAAAATATTTTTTTAAAAATCGTGAAATGTTAATATAACCATTAAACTGTTTAAAAATGAAGCTTCTAGTCGATATTACTTCCAATACCTTGCAATGCAAACTGAATAACAACGTCATTTGAGATGAAACGACCAATGAAATTGCTCTAAATCGTGTAACAACGTGAAGTTTGTAATTATATCAATATACAAGCAGATTAATTAAACAAAGAGTCTCTTTGTTGCTGATATGCCATCATTTTGGTTCAATATAAATTATTGCATATTTATCATCATGTTTTATCAAATCTTGCCGAAAGTTAAAAAAAATATGTAAGGCATAAAACACATGTTGCATAGCATATGATTGATACTTGACCAACACACACTGACACATCAAAATTTAGCAGATATTTGTTATATACTTTTACCTCAGGTGAACTTTTAAATTTCATTATGATACCTTATAACTAATCACCTGTTGTCGATAAATATCAATGTTTGATGTCATTTTGATTGGTTTGATTTGAAGTAGGGTACGTACAGATAAGCTGGCTGCAAAACTGTAACGATAAAAAAAGATTGAATAAAAATTCGTTATATTTATGAATATTAATGACTATTTACTGTATGATACCTATGGTTTTATAAGAAATCTGTTTTCAGTGTGGAAGATAAAATTGTTTGCACCTGTAGAAAGTTAAGAAAATAGTATATCGAAAGTCGTCCGGCCCTACGATTCAGTCTTTACACATGTTCACATGTCAACTTTGAAATTATATAACCATGTAATTACTTTAGTTACTGATTTATATAGTAATAAACGGTTGATACGTTCTCAGCGTTGCTTACTTCCTGACTAAACTTGGTTACGCGTGTTCATGTTCTACAATTGTACAAACAATTTTTTACATGGACATATGTACAATGTGACTGGTAAAGGTGTTGCTAGCAGGGATAGGACGCATAGCATGATTGTTACGTCTGACACATAAATAAAAAACTGATAGGTGATTATGATTTAAATTGTAGTGAACTGTGTGTTGATGTCCTGCAAGATGCCTTTAATACTTTTGAAAATTCACATTAAGAATTTGTGCAATTAGACTCTGGTAGAGATCAGGATAAGATAAACCAGGGTTAGCAATATTTTCTAGATCTTGTATCGCAAGTTCAGAATGCGAAAGCGAGGTTCGATAATTATGCTCGTAAGCATGCAGTCGACCTGCAGGTTAAACACGATAGTGCGTCTGCAATATCTAGACATTCATCAAAAGCTTCATCTGCTGCGGGTGCCTTGGCTAAAGCTTCCGCTAATAAGGCTATGCTAAAGGTAAAAAGCTGAATTTTTACAAAAAAGAAGTAGAATTAGAAAATAAACGTTTCCAAATGGAACAAGACTTACAAGCTAAATTCGAGGCAGCTACGAAAATGTACTAGCAAAATCTGTATCCAAAAAACCTGGTATTAAATAAAAAAATTTGTTGAGAACAGGTAATACAAAATCAATTATCGGGTTTGATCAAAAATATTTTGCTAATTCCCCGACATCTAATGCCGACAATAAAGGAAATACCGCATCTACAAAATAAAAGGAAAAGCATCTCAAGTTTTTAATCCATGTATGATGATGGAAACCTCTCACTGTTATAGCTATGATAGGCAACCTTTAAAAGAAAAGTTCTGTAAGAATTATACAATTTCTGAGGCATTGGAAAAAGAAAATTACTGATGGACCTTCTATTCGACCAAATAACGCCAAACGATTTGAGACCTAGCTTATGACGTCAGGGCTTGCGTGGAAGCTTTGAAATCTATGAACATGTTACGCGAGATCGACTCTAGGGTTCGTATGGTTAAAATCGTGTTACGGTTACCCTTACAGGGAAGATGGCAAAAGGATGCGCTGCAAACACTGAGCAAAAGGGGTCATTATCCTAATATTTGTGGTCATTTCTTGATACAGTTCCTGGGGAGTTATCGGATCCAGTGTTTGGACTGTTATCAGATGAAAGGCTTACTGAGTCGAAGTTTCTGAAAGGTGGTGCATGTTCTGATGTTCAAGGTTCCAATTACAATACATCTAATGTAATGGATACTCACAATTTTGAATCAAGGCCATTGAGATGTTTTGTTTGTAGCGGCAATCATCAAATAGTAAAATGTCGAAAATTTCTGGATATGTCTTTGACAAAACGTCTTAAAGCTGTGCGTTAATGTAAACACTGTTATAATTGTTTAGAATTTAGAAATCATTCTGCGAAGCCATGCCGACAATAAGCTAAAAGCGTAATAGATGAATGCCAGAGGCTTCATTCAAAACTTTTGCATGAAGCCTAACGAAAATTTAACAATATTGACACCAATTTTTTCACCTCATCATTAAGTCAAAATACATCCAAACCCACCGACATATAGAACGAGACTTGGAGGTAATGGGTAACCTTATATCATTAGGTTTAGGTCGGTCTGTTAATGGGTTGCTCCGTGATGTCTGTGAATAGTTGCATGTTGAGGCGTCATTACACTTTGTTCATGTTAAGACTAAATCAGATATAAGCATTGAAACACAAATTGGATAAAATGAACACTGAGAGCGTTTTAGCTGGTAGTATTCCGCAGTTTTCAGTCGATGATAAGATAGTTGGATAATACGGTTGATCAAAAGGGTGAACATTATGCTTTAGAAATTCCTTTTAAGGAGGATTTTAAGTAACCAGATAATAAGGCGTTAGCTTTGAAGAGACTTTATTACTTATGCTAAAGGTTATGACGAGATTCAAATTTGTAATACCAATATCGTACCGAAATGAATAAACTGTTTAAACAGGGGTATACAGAGGAAACTTCGGTTGACAATATTACCGAAGGCGGGAAGTTTTGGTATTTACCAAACCATGCGGGTGTGAACCTAAACAAACCTGATAAACTACAAATTGTATCTGACTGCGCTGCCAAATATCACGATACAAAAATGTCTCAAGGTTGAGATTTACTTACTAGTTGAATAACTTGTTGAGATTTCGGGAAGGTAGTATTGTCCCCTATTGCTGACATTGATGCAGAGTTTTATCAGGTCAAGGTGCCGTTGAAACACAGAGGTGTATTGCGATTTATGAAGTGGAAGGATGATGACATGTCTAAAGATCCTACAACTTTTCGCATGACAATACATCCTTTTGGTGGAGTCTGGAGTACAAGTTGTACAAATTTTGCGTTGAAAAGAACTGTTGAAGAAAATGCTAATCTATTTGAATCGGAGACTTTACGTACGGTACTTAATAACTTTTTATGTTGATGAATTCTGTATAAACAAAAATTAAAGTTATTAAACTGGTTCAAGAGTTATGTACATTATGGAGGCTTTTGTTTGACAAAGTGGATTTCAAAGGATCGAAATGTTTTGGAAAGCATTCCTATTAATGAGCGAGCTAAGGAGCTATGGAAGTACAAAACGTAGAACTGCGCTGAGGTTCAATGCCAGTGGAAAGAGCTTTAGGAGTTCAATGGAATGCTGAAAGTGATGTTTTCGGAATACAAATTAAAAAACAGAAGGGTGCTACTACAAGATGGAATCTTCTAAGTATTTTCAGGTGTATGATCCGTTTGGACTAGTATGCCCTACTTTCTGTTGGCTACTGAGTTATGGTAACATTGGCTTCGGGATTTGCCAATGTTGCAAAACTTTCAATGAAGTAGCTGTTTAATTCATGTTGACTTTGGTTCATGTAATAGAGTTGATGACTGCAAATGTCCATTCCAAGATTAGAACTTTCTGCAGCTGTTTTAGAGGCGCAGTTGAGCAGTATACTAAACAGAGAGTTAAGTTTTGATGTTTGTAGAAATGCATATCGGACCTATAGTCTGCCGGTTTTGCAGTGCATCAAAACAAGGCAAACCGATTTCACACTTGTTGCAAATCGTGTGGCAGTAATTCATGATGGGTCATCTTTTGAACAATGGACATATGCTGAGACAGAGTTAAATTCAGTTGATGACGCGTCTAGAGATTTGAAGGTATCAGGGATGGTTGCAAATAAGCGTTGCAAAATGGGATCAATTGGGGCAATTTCTTGTGGAAACCTGAAAGAACAGCGCCGGAGCTCCTGAAACCTCAGATTTATCAAATAATGATAAAGACGTTAAAAAAAGAGCAGTTGCACTATTCTTTATTTTTAAGCAGTGGTTACGATGTCAGACGGTTTCAAAATGTATTGACACCACTGATAAGACGAATGCTGAACATTCTGTTATACAATTGTTGCAAGCACGATGTGTTGATGATAAATTGCAAGCTTTGAATGAGCAACGTAAAATCAGTAAACAAGGCAAGATTTATGGAATATTACCATTTTTAGTACCGACAAATTAATAAGAGTTGGAGGCAGGTTATTATTTTTGCCAATTTCAGACACCGTGAAACAATATTACCTAGGGACCATCATGTTAAGATGTTAATAGTAAGACACGTGCACGAATTGCAAACAAGACATTCCCGAAGAGAGCATGTTTTGGCCGTTATTAGACAGATTTTTTTTGATTCCGAAGTGTCAGTCTGTTATAAATAGAATTCATAAACCGTTTTTTAATGTAAACGTCTGTATTCTTCATTGGATTCTCAAAAAATTGCATCTCCTCCGGTGTATGCATAAAATCCAGTGATGTCCCGTTCGCTAGAGTAAGAATTGACTGTTTTGAACATTTTACGTTACGCGAGGTCGAAGTCAAGAAAAGAGATGTGGTTGTTTATTTGCTTGTTTGTCAATGCGAGCCATTCACATTGACAGACTGCAAAGTTTTGGTGCTGATTCTTTTATTCGTGATTTAATTCGTTTCATTGCTCGAAGAAGTGTAACGGAATGAATAAGATCCAAAAACGAAACATATTTTGTTGGTGGTGAAAAAGAGCTCAGAAATTCTATTCGACAATCTATTGATCATTCGAAAATAAAGATTATCTTCTACATCAGAACATCAAATTGTAGTTCAATCGTCCCAGTGCTTCCAATATGGGAGGCGTCTGGGAAAGAAAGATCAGGTCCGTTCGCAAAGTTCTAAACGTTCTACTGAACAATCAAGTTCTTGATGACTAGCGTTTAGAAACAATTTTCTGTGAAGCTGAAAACATTGTGAGTTCACGTCCGATTACTTACGTGTCAGACGATCCAAAAGACTTTGAATCATTGACGCCAAACCTGTTTTTATTTTTGAGACCTAATGAAATTTTGCGGACGTCGTTGGAAGCATACATAGTGTCTTGTAGATCCATTTTGGAATCGTTGGCTCATGAAGTATCTTCCAACCCTTCATATACGAAGCAAGTGGTTAATTGCGAAGGGTAATTTTAAAGTGGATGGTATGGATGAGTCAGCTCAAAGAATGAACTGGCCTTTAGGACGAATTCTTCAAGATTATAAGGGAAAACTAAATCAGCAATTTTAGAAAGACCATTATATAAACTTTGTCTCTTAGAAGGTGTTAAAAGAAATTATGAATAGTTTGAACTTTCAACTTGTAAGGTCATATGCCATAATAATGCCTCTTGCATGGGAGTGTACGACATGTTCTGCTCTGCAAATTCTTTTTTGTTGTGTCATAATATTGTTGATTTCGTATCAGTTATAAGTAGAACTTTGCACAAACAACTTTAACCTGTGATCTTTGCTGTATTCGTTTGTTAGGTAGCAACGCATGAGATCAAAGGCCATATTAGCGCCGTCTATTCAGGGTTGTACTCTGTACTGTATGTTTATTTTATTTGTATTTCATTTTTTATATAAATTTTGATTATTATTTGTTGAATCTTTAGACTCATTTCACTATAGAATATTTGTAAAAAAAGCAAATTTAAATGCTCGGTTGGAACTCGTATTTTGTCTCGATAAATATCAAGGTTTTGATGTCATTTTTATTGGTTGGTAGAGTGCTCGCTCCTTAAGTGGGAGATTGTCGTTCGAACCCCGGACGTGTCTGACCCAAGACTGGAACGTGGTTAGTGATTGTTCTTTCGCCATGTTCTCGGCATTACGAAATGCCAGTCACGGTTGAAAACTTAAAATAATCGAGGTCCCATGTCACTGGTGGCACAATAAAGAACCCGGTTGCATAACGCCATCAGCGCAACGCACAGGAAAATTTGACACTTTCGCCTATAGCTGGCGATGTCTCGATATAAGTGATATATTCTTAATTGGGACATTAAACGTCATTACTTAACTCAACTCATTTTGATTGGGTTGATTTGAAGTAGGGTATGTTCGGAGAAGCTGGCCGCAAAACTGTAACGGTGAAATAATACTGAATAAAAATGCGTGATATTTATAAATATTTATGACTATTAACTGTATGGTACATATGGTTGTACAAAAAAACTGTTTTCAGCGTAAAAGGTAAAATTGTTTGCACCTGAAGAACGTTAAAAAATATTATATCGAAAGTTGTCCTTCCCTACGATTCAGTCCTAACACATGTTTACATGCCAACTTATAAATGATATAACCATGTTATTACTTTAGTTATTGATTTATATATTACTGCACTTTTGAAACGTTCTCAGTGTTGCCTACTTCCTGGCTACACTTGGTTATGCTTGCTCATCTTTTACATCACCCTGATGGATTCTGTCAAAATTTTAAATGAATTTAGTTTTTAATATTTAATGCAATTTTATGCATTTTGCACCAGATTTACTACATCACACGTGACCATAAGTATATAGCAAGGTACACTAGCTTTAAAAAATACGAGGTTTATTGGTCTAAAGCAAAAGAGAGTGTTTCAAACTCTCAGTTTGTGAGCAGAAGATGTATGGAGCTCTTATGATTTTGAATCTGTTTAACGATAAAGCGTGTAAGAAGGTCATTTTCTGTTACCTAATATGAAGTTTTATTTTCTTGATTTTTTTGGTTCATGGCAAGAAAGTTAAATTATTTTAATATGTATAAATAGTCATTATCTATGTTATCTTAAAAATGGGTACAAGTCTGCCTAAATAATATTTGTTTTGTTTCCTTTTTAATTATCTTTTCTTTTTTGTTTATTTTTATACACTTCAATTTATTTCTTTAAAAGTTTTTCTAGACGCATTATTAAATTTTTCACATTCAGCTCTTGACAAACATGTAAACAAAGAACTTAGTCTTCACAGTTTTCAAGCTTCACCAGCTTAGTAAATCATTATGTGCCTTTACAGTGAGTTAGAAATGATATGAACTTCCTTACATTACTTATTTTTTGTCCTTGACAAACAGGTAAAAAACATTTGAAGATCATGCTTTTCTAGCTTTCTTAATCTTTATATGCTTATGTAGTGAATGGAAAAACTAATATAAACTTCAAGGTCTTCCCTTTCATAATAAGTAACATTACTTCGGTTCATGTATCAATGTTAAACTATCTCTTTCTCTTAAAATAGGGATATGTTTAATCAGATTAGCAAACTTAAAAGGACTTGTGACTGACAAGTGTCTGTACATGTGATATAAACAAATTCAACAAGTGTAACATGTACTTTTGTTATATATTACCTGGAACTGGAATAACAGATTAACAAATCACTGGCAAAGGAGCACTATGCTTATTAAATAACTATAAAGAAACAATTAAAATTTGATTTATTAAAGCAGCGGTATTTAAATATTTTTATCAAAATATCTATTGCAAATGATTAAAAAATATAACAAACTAAAAAAAGTATTTAAAAAATAATAAGCTAATTTAAACATAAGAATAAATCGACAAGATTTATTCGTAATAAAAAAATTTACACTACTACTAAATAATTTAACAACTTATCAAACAAAATTTGATTATGACAGACCGAAAAACCTTAAAGACAAAATTCATAATATAAATATTCTTTTACTTATATATACTGTAAGCATACTGCTACTGTATTGTAGAATAATTACGAGAAAGTTGTCAATTGTCATTAAAATCTTGAGACATTATGTTCAAAATGAAGAAGTAGCACAAAAATGAGAAGTGCAATCATTCGCTACTTCATTACAACTTTACCATCTAATTATGCATATCATATTTTGCTTATCAATCTTTACACGTTAAATAAACTTTGAGATAAAATTGCAAAAAAGTAATTTAAAACCTAGACTAAAATTTAGACCTAACAATCAATTACACGTTTTAGCAATTTCACAAAATGGGTTTTTCATTTTTTTTTTCTAACTAAAGAGTGTCTGCTGCACTTAATGAATAAAGATGAAATAAAATCCTTAAGACAAAGTGTTTCATATGAAGGTAAACAATTTGTATGTCAGTACCAATAAAATAGTTTTATCTAATTAAAATAAATAAACATTTTTTTTAATTTTTACAATCTTTTTGAATCTGAGGAGTAAAGAGTCAATTCATAATAAGTATAATAAATAAATATTTTAATAACCCAAGCAACGTGAATACATTATTAACATGTGTATTTAAACTTGTATTTATAAATAAATTATTGTATATAACAATTATTGGCCTGTATCTTACATCATATTGCCAGACATAAATTTAAAGCTGATGTTTTCAAACCTGGGTACACAAAAATTGCCAAGATTTACAGACTTTATTGCATAAATACTATAATTGTGAAAAACAAGTTTAAAACTTGAAAGGCGGTCCAAGAGAAGTCTCATTAAACCCCACAATAAATTTGTCATTTCTCTAGTAAAATAACACATAGCATTTCTATATTAAATAACTAATTGTTTTCAGCCGTCTTTATTATTGTTCCAACTTTCAATGCATTCTTTACTGGATTTGGGTTAACATTGTTTTAGAACATTAAAAGCATTAATTTTTAAACGTTGGGATTATCCTCTTTATCTATCATCTTTTTCGATTCTTAATATCAGTGATGAGAATGAATTCCCAAAATGTGTACTTAGGAAACATGAAAACACTTTAGGAGAGCTCTTAGGTGCGAGTTATTTAGCTATGACTAAATAGCAACTAAGAAAAGAGGATATATAAAGTTTACTACTTTATGTCACTTAAACCTAAAATAAGAATCAATGTCAACTAGCTTAAAGCATTTGGTTAGTTTCTAGTGTTTTAGTTTGTGAGAGGAAGATATTTAAAGCTCATTAGAGATAAGATGCACTGATGATTTAAATATTTCAGATTGAATGAAATAATCTAATCTATCACTTACCAAAAATAAATTGAAAATAATACTTCAGATTTATTTTTAAAATTTACAAAGTCTAATCAAGCTTTTTTAAATTAAATGATTAAAAATAGATTCAGCAGTTAATTATTTCCTTATACAGCACTATAAACTTTGTTGAATTTTTTGTGTCTAGTGTTTGTACTCTAATATACATGTATAATGATGATTTATAAAATGGTAAATTTCTTTTTTTTTTTTTTTTTTTTTTTTTTTTTGGGGGGGGGGCATTATTTATTGCTTAGAATCTATATTTGTCTAAACAAGTTTATCATTTTTTGGGAAGGGATGATGATTTTTATCTGCAAAATTAGTTATATTTTCATAATATATTTTTCAATTCATCTGAATACCAATTCGACCTGGTTTTTAACAGGCTCCTTAAAATCAACATACATCGATTCGTTCTTCTTCTGTTAAAAGACAAATATACGTGTACATATATAATATTTAATCATCTAATTTACAAATAAATCTTTATAGTGTGCATTTTCCAGAAAGTATATACTCATACTTCATTTTTTAAATTGATATTTCTTTGTGAAAACATAATTCCAATTATTTTTGCAACGAAAGGATATTAATCAAACAGGGTCATCTTGACAACATCCACCAAAAATTATAGCAAGATATGGGTTTGCAAAGTACAATAGAAAACAGCGCTAATTACAGAAACTGTCCACGTTTTGTTCCCACTGACAAATTAATTCACAGCTTATTATTAAAAAGATAAAATCCATGCTGTTAAAAAAGTACACTGAATAATTTGTAGGTAATTAATAACAAACAAACATACCAAAACACATTAACCAATTCATTAAACTAATACAGCTATTGCCTTGATAATTAAACGCTAACTTAAAATCAAAATTATCGCTATATAAATACCTAAACTATCCTAAGACACATGCTTATAAGATTTCTATTTTCTAATACCATTTACAATTGTACTATCTTTATGTAGCCATGACCTCAACTTTTAAAACGATTATCTTGAACAGTATATAAAAAATGTTTGAAAAATCAATAGCTGAATTATGGTTTTAGTAAAACACAAAGTATTATAATGCTCAATGAAGTCATTTAAAGATCGGGTAGTTTAATCATATTGCAAGACGTTAAACGTTTATGAATAAAATACTACCAAGCCCGTCAATTTTTAAAACCAAGTCATATACATTATATATTTAAATGATTTTCCGAAATGTGCACATATGGCACTTTATTGATAAAATATACGATTGGAATATCAATTCAATGGATGAATCCTCTAAAAATAATCAATCCATTGCTCTTTATTAACTGTTTGTGCATCTGTATAAATATAAATTTTCAATCTAAAAAAAAAAAACAACAAAGAAAGATTATACACAGCATAAAATTGTTTCTTTAACGTCCATAAAAAGATGTAATTAGAATAACATTACCATTTGTATTAATATAATAAATGGAAATTACAAATAACAATTAAATGTTGTTTTTTTTCAATCTTAGACTTTTCTTCGTACTTTAGTTATATAATTTTAAGAGTTTTTACTTTGCTGTAACATATGTTTCATGTCTCAAACAATAATTTTGTTGTCTGTGATCATGTTGTCTGTTTATGGAAATGATTCGTTGTTTATTAATGTAAATACAAAACCCATAAATTTTAATTACATTTTCTTTTACACATTTTTATTTCAAGGTATTTTATATTACATATTTAATGTTCAGATGTATGACAGTCCATGTCAAAAGACGATAGAATCTACACAGAATTTTAATTACTATTTGTTAGAATAACAAATTGATTAAATTATATATTATTAAATACTTACCAACAATTCTGAAAAATGGCATTCACTTTTCCACCTGTATCTGTTCATAAGTTTGATTATCATTTGGTTCATTTTGCGTATTTATTGTTTCGGAGTTAGGAATGTTCCTAGAACATGTAAATTAATACAAATGCCATGTATGTTAACTTTTCAATACTATAATACAATTATTAAAGTCATTCTCTGTCAGAACTTTACTCACCAGGAAATCATTTTTGTTAGACCAAATTAGTATTTTGCATGTTTGCCAAATATTTACAAATGTTTACAAAGGTGGTTATCAAGCCTAAGCATTGAGGGTCGTCATCAGAATATTGTTGATTTTTATAAGTCGCTGTGTATAAACTCAAACTTCATATATTTGACTTTCTAAAGTTTCATTCGTTTTTTTTTATTTTAAAATTTTAACTTTCATAATGAACGTTCTCGTTTTAAAATGTTTAAGTCAGTTTTAAAGTGTTTACTTTGCCTTTGACATTGTGATTGGACATGGATAGAAATATTTGTGTTTTATTTATTATAAAGAAATATTACACTCAATACCTAACTTACTTGTCAGTATCTCCGGAATGCCGATAGGCAGCTTAAAAGTAAATAAAATTGAAATTAAGATTGTAAACAATCCGTAACGAAACATTGAATAAATACATCAATAAAAAAAACACAAAATTAATCAGTTGATTTTCAAGGTCCAATAAAATATAGGCAAATTGACCAAAAAAATGTTAATTGTAACCACAGATAAATTTCTCGATTTTTTTATAATATTTAGAACACAAATTCACTTTTTTTTATTTGTTTTTTACTAAACTAAGATAGTTAAATAGTTAAATGTGTCTTTGATAATTACATTGCAAAATTTATTGGATCTTTTAAAAAGTTAAATTTCAAATCTTCATTGTTAAATCTAAATAGAAAATTTTCTTTTAGATCAAAATGAAAACGGTACATTGTAAGAACCGGATGTAGTATGCAATAGAATTTTAAACATGCAAATAACAGGTTTTCGTAAATAGTGGAATTCAGATCAAGACAAACAACAAAAACTTCGTACATTAAAAATCTTATATTTTTATTTACCTTCAGATCCTATAACATTGTATACGTTTGTTTCATTGCAAGCTGTTAAATTATCATACTCTCTTTGGCTGCTAAAACACAAGTTATAATTTAATGAACAAATACAAAAAATGTTAAAAGAAAATACTAACGCAAAGCTGCTAAGCAACAAGGCGTCTAGTTACCTATATTATCGCATATGGGTAAGATGAAAACATAATAAAGCGGCAATCTTCCTGTATTAGCACATTTACAGCATGTCAATTAAGGTTTGTATTGTAAGTTAATAACTTTTGGTACTTTGTATCATTACAATCTAAAATTTGATGTTTCTCTTATAAGATCAATCCCAACTCTTGATTAATAGTGCTATGTTACTTAAGAATTAATAAAATTTGAAAAGAGCATTACGATTTTAAATTAATTGTCTAAAACTCTTTGTATGGCAATATATATATATATATATATATATATATATATATATATATATATATATATATATATATATATATATATATATATATATATATATAAAAGAACGAATAGTTAATCTCATACTCACTAGAACATACAATTACTAATTTAAATTTAAATTTGACTGACATAAATAAAATGTATTTGTATGATGTGAGAAACGAAAAATTTAAAGATTTAAATATCGAAAACAAATGAATGTTCAAATATTTATTGGTAATTATTGGTACATCCAGAAATTATCAAGTTTGCTGGAATTGTATACTACATTGCTCATATTTTTCACAAAAGATATATAAAATAATTTACCTGCTTTCCATTTGCATTTCTCCAGTTTCTTTTTTACCTATATAATTTATAACAACTGTACACCAAACATGTAAATTATTGAATGATTTAAGATATATCAGCTTGTGTAAAAATGTATATTTGCATGCAAAAATAAAGTTCTATTAAAAAAACAAGCCACTTGTATTTAATCGCATAAACAAATAACAAGTTAATTGCGATGAAAAACATACAATAACAATTTATATGACAATCTTTAGTTTTTATTTTAATATTTCCTTAAAAGTTAAGTGCCACCATATCAATATATATATATATATATATATATATATATATATATATATATATATATATATATATATATATATATATATATATATATATATAATCATCTGATATTTCATGATTTAAACAGAAACAAAATCATACCTTTGATTGTTTTGTATCTTCTAAATAAAACTATCACAATAACAACTACAATATTAAAACCGATGGCGGAAGCTAACACAGCACCAACTGCTAAGCCACAGTCTGACGTAGCTTCCTGTATGGGATTAGCTGAAAAGGTATACAGTTTTTATCATTAAAACACATTTTTGTTCTTTTTGGGATTGAGCATAAAAATCAATCAATACACACATATCACTGATTCCAAAGATGTTTTGTATCTACAAAAGTATTGGAAATTTTTAACATTCACAAGAAAGAAATTTATTTTCGATTAAAAATGTGACTAAATATATTTTAACAACTTAAAAATGTTCTGGAGATTATAATACTAAAATATTTTGTTTTTGGGATCCTTTATCATGCTTTTGTTTGATGTTTTTGTATCACGTGCATTAAATTGGTATTGTTAAAAATATCCATTGCAGCACTATGGGTTTTATGGCTAACTTTTTAGCTCGAAAAAACTTATTGTATGGATTATTCTCTTCTGATAACGAATCTTGAAAGTAGTGTCCCGATTTCTACCGGTAAAAGATCTAGCCTACACATTCTTTGTTTGAAAAAAAATATTAGTATAATAATTCTCTAAAATATCAAAACATTTTTAACTTTTTTAAACATATTCGTTTTGCTATCATCACGATTATTACGGCGAAAAAAAGTAATATCAAACATTATTGTCAGTTATGGTAGAACCAATCGTTATGATGTCGGTTCGATAAAAAACCATTATAATATGAGTAATGTTACACTAATGGCTCACAATTTTTTTCGGGTAAATCTTATTTCTAACAGCAGGAAAATGTAAACACTCTTTTACGCAAGCTCATCACACTAAAATTAAAACGTAGAATGGTCCTGAAGAATTGTTTCGTTTGCAGACTTAAATACAAAATTGTACAAAATATTCTGGTGACCGTTTATGGTGATCGTAAATTAAACACCAGCGTTTTTCATTAAACATTATAAGATATTACAATAATATTAATACCATAACTGAAACCATAAATTTTGCGATTTATAAAACGATGTAAAAAAAAAGTTTCGAAATAGTATTGACAGACTACATTGTAATTTGTTTACCTGTAGTTAAACAACTGACGTTCAGTCGAGAACTTTCTCCATAATTATTTCTAGAATATATGCTAAATATATATGCTCGTGATTCTTGTAAACCAACTACTGTATAGTGAATCGGATTATATAACCCTGGGTCTCTTAAATCATCAGAAATGTGTTCTACTCCGTCTTCGTCTGAATAAGCTACAGTAAATGTCTGATCATCACCATTATTAAATCCTGACGTCCATGTAAGAATAGCAGAGTTATAACTAATACATGACGCGAGTACACCGACGGGTGGTTCCGGTTTCCCTGTATTAAATATTCAAAGATGTAAAAACTAAAAACGTTTTGTATTCATACATCTTTTTTTGTATTTTCTTAACTGAGCAAACTGTTATTTTTGCTATGAGAGTTTATGAAAAAGTTAACAAAAATGTCTGATAATTCAAAATTTATTTAGATATACATGATTATTAGTCATGTTTATTTGAATGAAGATATATCAGATATTATATATACATATATAGATATCATTAAAGGGAAAGTTACAAAATTGTTTAGATATACTAAATACCATGCATTTTTAAAAAAGATAATCAAGATTTTGGGAAAATGTAGAAATAAACAACAGATTATTATTATTATTATTATTATTGAAATATATTGTTATTTTCTGGTTTGATTAGATATCTCTGATTAACATGTTAATTTAAATATGCAATAACTGATGACCATTTAATCAAGACATCGAAAGCTTCTCTGTTCCCAATTAAATTAAATTCATCAGTTATGAATAAAATGCTTTATTCTCGTTATATTTACCTATTGATTTGACCGTGAAAACATCTTCGCTTATATCAATTTCATTTTTGGTGTTCAGGATGTATGTTCCAAAATCATTTTTCGTTACATCTTTTTTTATAAACTCTGTTACAAATGTGTATGTATTTAAAACAGAATTTTTTATTTCAACATTTTTATGTCCGTCTGTTATCTTTGTTGTTGAACCACTGGATAATTTTCTAAACCATTCGAATGTAGGTCTTGGATAAGCTAGATAAGAAACAGTAATATTTAGACTTTTTCCAGGACTAACATGGTACTGGTTTTTTAATATTTCTGTTGCCGCTCTTGGTTTGCCTACAATTGATAAAATATACAATCGATTAATAAACTACTGTTTAATGAGAAAGCACATTTGTAATGAGAAATGTCGAACAATGTAAAGGTGAAGTAAAATAGTAAGACTTGAGAAAAAAAAGCTTCTTTAGAAAGTAGTTAAAGAGGGTTGTATTAAAAACTTATCCATTGATTTGATTGTTAGCCTGCAATAGTCTGACAAATATTATCTATATAATATAGCAAAAACAATCACAAACTACCGATAAAATTGTCAAGAGCAATCAGTTCAGTTTGTGACAACGCCGCCATTAAAAAGCAGAGTTTTATTATTTTTTAATATATTGAATTTATTCTTCACTACTTTCATTATTATTTTTATCAAAACACTTACATAATACAAACACTTCTTTCTGTAATGGTTGTTGAGGGGTAAACTTGTTGATTGCGTCACATCTATATATTCCTGTATCTTCACATCTTGCGAATGGGAAGGTAAAATCCAACTTTAGACCATAGACCGATTTAATAATACTGCTGTTTGATATATAACTTAAAGTAATGGTTGGGTGTGGTAATCCCTCTGCCAAACAAGTTATGGTTTTAGTTGAGTGTTCAGGTATCATAAAGTTGTTAATGTCACTTAATTCCATACTTGTAAGTTTTGCTGCATCTGTAATAGTATCACATACAATATATATATGAATTGAATATATTTTGGTACTTGTCTGCTTTGATAACATATCCATCAAACCTATATTTTTCCGAGTGTTCATATATTGCAAAGTTGTTACCATCACCTACATTTTTACTGGTGATTTTACTGCAATTTTCAATATATCGTGTACAAATTAAATATACATAGACACAATTAAGAATAGTTTACAACACAAAGATAACAAATGTTAATGTTATGTAAAAATCATTTCAATAATATCGATTTTTTTTAATGTCTAAGGAATCAATTTATTAACATATTCGCAAAAATGGTTCTGATTTTTTTCTAAATATACAAAATTAGGTACTACACTCTTTTATTTATTCTTAATTCAATTGGGGGTGTTAATTAAGCCACAAAAAATGTAAAATTTTAATTTCACAAGTTTTTTTCAAGAAATGAAAAACAAATCCACGTTTGGTGTTATCAACGGACATTATTATTAAATATTTGTAAAATTTCATTTAAAATCACTCCTGAAGTATTCGTAGCAAACTAAATAAAGTACCAATTACGAAAACAGTTACTTAACATAAATATCATTTGTTAATGTTTTAATATTCTTGATAACGCTTGAATATAATTTAGACAGATAAACCAACAATTGATTTCAAAGGAAAACAGCGAAATTGTTTTCCCAAAAAAGTTAAAACTTACTAATGTTAAAGTTTACAGGCGACAAATTTCCAAATCAACCAGCTTTCAATAAATATTACAGTTTCGTCACTAAATTCAAGAGAATTAACTTTTGAGTATTATTACTTAATAAGTTTAATTGTTAAATTAGTTTGGATTGTGGTTTTGACAAGGACTAGTATGTTGATTTTATTTTTATTAATATAATTACCATTATTTTTATTATAATTATTATTATATCATTATAAGTATTACAAACCGTAATACTAAATATTCGTGCACTTTTAATTTCGACAAGACAATTGATGTTATATTTTTGCATTTAAATTTGTTGTGCCTTTTCCCAGAGGACTATTTTGAACATTTTATCTTTTGCTGTAGATGGAACAAATGCATTGGGTACAGACCCTTGGGTTTCGCATCTTATTTTTTTTGTCTAAAGTACCATGAAAACTTTTGTTTATTTGAATTTTGTTTTAGCACCCGAATTTGTAATTTACGATTTTCACTGTTCAGAACATAAACCTTCTCTTTAAAAGATAAAATTAGAGCATTTCGTTCAATTGAAAAAAATGATCAGAAAATAAAAGAAAAAACTAGTATCCTATAGTAATTGTGGAAATAATAGATTTTAAACGGCCATAATACAAGACGTATTTTAGTTACAACAGTCGATTTTGGCTATTTGAAATTTAATTTTATTGAACAGAAACCAGAAATTTTATTGCCTCAGTTTCTAGATAGAAGTACACGTGTACTAACTAAATTTGCCAGCTTTCAAAGTTTTTATTTTGGTGTTGGAATTGGCATTTGGACAAGGACGTGTATGTATGTTATATATAAGAAAAATGATGCTTATTATCTCAGTGACTGATTTACACGCCATATAATTATAGCATTTGTAAAAATCCCAATGGCGTGCTTTTTTATATTAAAACATAAATGTGAATCTTAGTAAGGTAAATATACGCAAAATTTTCTAATGTTAGGATGGGGTGAATTGGTCAAAAACAAAAGGGAATCCCATCAAAGTGCCAACAGCATTTCATGATACAAATATTCATCAAGTAATCAGCATCTTTCTAAAACTAAACATGTATAAATATAGATTTGTTTTCCCCAAGCACATGTTTCTTTTATGTTTACAATTATACATTTTTAAACCGATGTTGCTAAAGCATTGAGGAGTGTACTTGAAGATGATTTTTCTGAATCATATACTGATGAAAATGCGGAAAATGATGACACGAACATGCAAATGGTAATTGAAGTGATATTTCAGTCAAGGAGAAAGCAGTGAATAATTTTCAGATGAAAAGACAACTGCAGTCAAACCAAGTGTTTGCATAATTTGAGCACACCTGTAACTCAGAAATTTATAGAATCACATTGACGTACGTTTGAGCATGGACCCGAGAAAAATAACACTGGACTTTTTCCAGAAGTTGTTCCCATATACGTTGAGAGATGTCACAGAAACTAACAGTTATGCAGAAAGAACGAATTCAGCAGCTACAAAACTAGATACAAAATGGGTTCCAACTACTTTGCAGAAAATGTTGGCCTTATTAGACAATTGTGTTATTTTTTCTGTGATTGTATTAATGGTATTTGCCGTGGCATCGACAAAATGCCTTTTGAGATACCCTCTGTTGCAGAGATAATAACCAGAACTCGCTGTAAAAAAAATTTAAATAATTTCATATGAATGACACATCAAATAATCAAAAAAGAGGAGAACTCGGTCAAGACAAACTATGCCATATTCGATCTGTGTTGGATAGCTTGTAAGAAACAATTTTAAATAATAACAAGCATCGAAATGAACAATTCGTTGATTAGGGAATGGCACCGTACAAAGGCCGCTAATCATTTAAGCCATACCTGCCAAACCTACAAAATTTGGCATTAAAGTTTGGGAACAAGCTTCTTCCTATAATGGTTATATAATTATAAAACAAATATACCAGTCCTTGTCCATATCACAATCCCAAAAACAAAGTAAAAACTTTGCAAACTGGCAAAATATGTTATACACGTGAACTTTCATCAAGGAAGTGAGGCCGGGTGCTCCGGAAGGATAAGCACCTCCTGTTCAGCTAGGTACACCCGTCAATATCCACGAATTCCAAATAAATACAGGGAAAGTTCCAGGAACTACTGAGGAAGGATTAGGGTTTTCGGTAGTCAAATATTTAACTAGAAATCTAATTGGCAAATTTCATGAAAGGTACATGAACAATTTTTCTTTTCAAGTCCGGATTCATACGCGACCTTGTACAAGGAGGTATATACTGCACAGGAACTGTACGGCTTAATAGAAAAGGAATGCTAGAGGCCATCAAAAGCGGAAAACTAAAAAATAGAGGCGAAAGTCTGATTTTACGAAAAGGCAGTTTTATTGCAACTGCTTGGAAAGGTAAAACATTAGTGATATGTATAACAAAACACAAATATACCAGTCTTTGTTCAAACAACACAAATACCTGTTAAATTTTAATGTGCCATATATGCACATTTCGGAAAATCATTCCTCATCAGTGACACTAAAACCAGAAAGTTTGATAGATGAAAACTGAAAGCCAGACAGTTGAAAATTATTGAATCTAAAGTTTCAAAATTGTATAAATCCAAATCTAGGTAACCCTGCACTTCTGCCGACCCGACAGCGAAGAAAATGTTTTAAAATTATATGAATCTAAATCCAGCTAAAGAATACTTTGCGTAAGAGAACCAGCCTTAAATTTAAATAAATTTTAAAAATTAAGTGGGTTGGAAATTTAGCTACATACTTTATTTTTGACAGCAGTAAGTACTGTCTACTTATTATGGATACCCTCGGTAAGTGTACTCTACCAGCAGCTGTAACCGCTCAGGGGTAGTAAATATAAATAAAACAATTACCAGTTAAATTTTGTGCCAGATGTGCACATTGCTGAAATTTATCCCTCATCAGTGACACTAAGTCCGAAAGGTTTGATAGATAAAAACGTGCCATAGGTGCACATTTCGGAAAATGTAACACTAGGGGCCGGAAAGTTTGATAGATAAAAAACTTAAGCCAAACAGTTGACAATTTCTGAAACTAAAGTTTCAAATATATAAAACGCATACCAGTTAAATTTTGATGCGCCAGATATGCACATTTCGGAAATTCATTACTCATCAGTGCCACTAAGACCTAAAAGTTTGATAGATAAAAACATGAACCAAACATTTGAAAATAAATGAATCTAAAGTTCCAAAACTATATAAATCCAAATCCAGCTTCGGTATGGACCTAACAGACAAGAAGAGAATGCATGATTCCACTTGTAAAAAAGCTAAAAAATGGTATAAATATCTCTTCTGGTTTTCTTGTAAACGCCCAGATTTGTATGCAAGAGTTGCCAAATAACCAACTTGTAACGAAGAAGAACAAAACAAGAAAACGCAAACAGCTGGAATGCAGCTGGAATACTTAGTATTCAGTGATGTCGGATCAATTAGCAGAAAGATTATCAAGTTCTTGGTAATGATTTTAAATATAACGTGCATATATGTATACAAACAAACAAACCACTTATATCGGATGCTACAGTTTGTTATCTCTTGGGTATAACATCCATACCAGCTGTTAGTGTTAACCCATATATCCTTTAATTAATTTAATTAATTAAATAAAAACTCTCCCTTTTTCGCAATTCTCTAACATGAAATATCAATTGTAAAACATATGAATTTCTTTTTTCTGTGATAGAGTCAATGCATTTCAGTTACCACTGTTCTTTCTGCAATAACATTTGTAGATTATAATTTTAATATATCATGAACCTACTGTTTTCTAATCGATACACATATTTAAGTCTTTAACCTTACTAGATGAAAAAACTTGTTGCTTTTCTTTCGTTTCAAATTTCCTATTATAATTTGTTTTCCCTGGATCATTAGACTCAAGGCATGTCTGGCGGTATGTCCCCACCTTCTCCAGGTCATACATAAGACATTTAAAATTAAAAAAATGGCTTCCTTGCCTGGTGCTCGTCATTAAAAAAAGGGTATTGACTGGGTGACAAGATGCCAGGATAAAGAACTTGGGGGTGTCAAAGTTTCAAGGTTTAGTTCAATATGAAAGAACAACTACACTATCAGCAATTTTTTTTAATGATTTGAATTGCTGGAATAATAAAATAAACTTTCAGACAAATGAAAAAAGAACTGAAAATAAGTTAATTAATACTGTTTTATACCAACCCAGTAACGATCTTTTAACTTATATTGACGCAGTCACTTTTGGAATGTTGGTGGAAACTAAAGTTTCCAGAGAAAAATACAGACTATTTCAAAGCAAACTTATAGATTAAAAAAACATAAGAATCTTCCCAAAAGAGATTTGAGTCTAGTTATTGTGCGAAACTGTGATCAATTAGTGTAGACATGCACTTTAGACCAATTAATGCAATAATTTAGAAGTTAAATATATAACATAAATACCAGTTTAATTTTTGATGTGCCAGATGTGCACATTTCAGAAATTCATTCCTCATCAGTGACACTAAGACCGAAAAGTTTGATAGATAAAAACATAAGCCAACTAAACTGATAATTTGTGATACGATTTAAAATATTTCTATTGCGATATTACACAACGTTTAAACCCACACATCTTATTGAACAAACTGGAGTCAGGGATCCAAATGTTGGGTGGTGATTGTGCTTGCGACAATTACTATTTCATTTCATATTTTTGTTCCGCTGCTGTGACCAAGCACATATGTCCCAGTTCCATTTTTGATCAAGAAAAATAAAACTTTATATGTGTTTTATCATTACTTACAAAAAATTGTGACAGAAATGTCATTTGAATTCCGTGTTCCAACTGTATTATAAGCTTGACATTTATATGTTCCTGTCTGTGTTCTCTGTATGCTATTGATAGTCAGAGTATCACCTTGTATAACATTCTGGTTAGGTCTGATCCTTTTATAACTACAGGCTGGTTTACACGTAGCAGAACATTTAATGGGTCCAAGTTGAAATGTCTCATTTACAATGTAGTTATTAACGGATGGAGTCAAAATAACTGGATCAGGTCCATCTGAAAAAAGAAAACAGTTAATTTATCATATATCCGTTACATTATAAACATTGACTTTAGACACTCCACGTAGGACATCAAAATATTTCTAGGAATATAAAAAAAATGTTTTTTAAATAGAGCTTAAAAATTCTGTACATGTCTTTAGGTTAAATAATTATTTTACTAACAATTAACAACTACTGATATTTTCGATCCGGTCCGACTACCATAACTATTACTTGCTGTACATTTGTAGTCCCCTTCTTGTGTCCTTGTTATACTACTGATGATCAGGTTTTCACCATTGTAATCTGACTGTCCAGTTCTTGTCCATACAGAGTTACATTTGGGATTACAGTCTGCAATACATTTTATTGGTCCGATATTTTCTCCTTGGATTCTTGTATACGACAATATTCCTGGCTGATAGGAAATACTAGCCGGACCATCTGTAAATATAAATGAAAATATACATAACAGATACCAGGCTTGATAAGTCTATTCATCCGTCACCCTGGGCATTATGTAGTAGTTAAACTTATGTAAAGCAAAGTAAAACTAAAGTAAAATGTTTAAGATATGTATAAATCTATTTTTAAACTACATAATATATGTTTAGATTGATTTTTCATTTAATATTATTAAAAAATATTTAATTAGCTATTACCTGACAGTGTTTTTTGTTAAATCCTCATTATCCCTCACGATTATCGGAAATTAAAAACATGATGGTTAAAGCCTCTTTTGAAATGTCTAAAATCTATCTCTATTTTTGCATGTAAATCAGATGTTTAAATATTTTTGTCTAAGATGTTCAATGTCCAACAGCTTTGATTTGCTCCCAATTGATTTCCAAAACAAAATCATAGGATGAGCCATTTAGTACAACGAAAATTCATATAACAAATTTATATAGGGCAATTTGTTTTATCAAGTGTCAACTTTTTGACAAAAATGCTTAATTTTGATGTGTCATATGTGCACATCTCGGAAAATTATTCATCATCAGTGACACTAGAGGCCTAAAAGTTGATATAACAACAGTTGCAAATAAATGAACCGAAAGTTCAAAACTTATATGAATCAAAATCCGTGTAAAGAATGCTTTGCATGTAAAAACAAATCTTGGTTTCCAAATAAATTTCAAAAACTAAGACGCCTGAAAATTTGCTCAATGCAACATTTTCTAATAGCACAAAGCACTGTCTACTGATTAATGGATACCCTCGGGCAGTTATACTCCACCAGCAGTTGAACCCGCTACAAGGGTAGTATCTTTATAGCATAAATACCTGATGATGTGTACATTTCAGACAATCATACTTCATCAGTTTCATTAGGGGCCGAAAAGTTTAAATGATAAAAAAAATATAGCAAACATTGAAAAATTAATGAATCGAAAGTTCCAAACTTAAATGAATCTAAATCCAGCTAAAGCATGCTTTGCATGAGGAAACAAACCCTGGTTTTAAATAAATTTTAAAAAATTAAGACGGGTTAAAATTTTGCTAAATGGTACAACAAGAATAAAAATGTAAAAGAGGATCACAAGCGGTATAACGACAAGAAAGGTCTGATTTGCAATTTAAAAGGAAAGGAAAGTTTGCATTTTAATATTTTTCATACTTATTCAGCAAATTGCTATTTTATATCTGGCATCGACCAAATGTGAATCTCAGACATTTCAAAGAACTACTTGAATATATTTTTCTGATACTTTACCGTCGATAAAAAATATACATGCTTTTGATAGTTCTACACTCTACATATTTATCCCTTTATTGAATTGAAAAAAACATCTACCTCAAATTTATATGCTGTTATATATTAAGATATATAAAGATATATAAAGGAAGTTCGATATCGTAATTATATCGAAATTATCCCAACTTTTAAAAGTATGTGAATGTCATCGAACCCATTGAACTTAAAAAAAAAAGATACGACTAAATCTATGTCTTCTGCTTCATATTTGTACTTATATACCTCAATTTTATCTCTCTGCTACTTCTGAGTATGGCTTTTTTTTTTTTTTTTTTTTTTTTTTTTTTTTTTTTTTTTACAGTTATTGTAAGGTAGAACTTGTTCCAATTTCAAGGATGTGCTAAATCGTTGAATGAAGAATATTTCAAGTCTGGCACACAAACGCACGCTGTAATTTGATTACCTATACCATTGTGATAACAGGTATTTAGCATTTTGACTTTTATTTAGACAGTTAGTTTTTTTATATGAGATTGGCAACAAATGATTTAGATATAAAAATACGGTCTGTTTATATACAGTTTAATCTTAAAATCTTTTAAAACCAAATGTTATAAATTGTACAGCCTTGATCATGAGTCACATCAAAAATACTTAAAGTCTTCCTTATTAACTGTAGTATTCAGGGTTAAAAATAGAAATACTCTATATTCAATAATATATCAAGGTCTGCAGTGCTCAAATACATCGAGATTCTGACAGGCAAACAATTAACAACATTGCATAATAAATCCGTTTTCAGTAATTGGCAAATTAAGAAGGGAAAATAAATTTTATATACAAACTGAACTTACAGTATACATTAATGGTAACAGAATCACTTCCAAGGTTAACAGTTGGATGTGAAGCTCTACATGTACATGTTCGTCTGTTATATGATCTTTGAGCGATAAAGTTTAAAGTAGATCTGGATATATCCCCGTCAGCAGATGATGTCTCAGTCAGTCCAAAACAATCCAAGGTAATTGTTGATAAAGGATTACCTCCTCTGACTTCACAAACTATTGTAGTGCTATTTCCTTCTATTCTAGATATAGTATTTCCTTGTTTTATCACTGCATTTGAATCATCTGGTGGATCTGTAAAAGATTTTGAGTATTTATTGTTGTCATTGCTAATATATATCTTGGCAAGCATTATTGTTATTGTTAGACTTATTTTTGCAAACATCTTAACTCTCTAACTATTTTATCAGCTGGGTGCAAAGTGATTACGTTATCAATTAATTGAAATGTGTTCAAAATTATATGTATTTTTTTCAGTGTCATTTCATTTGAAACTGTAACAACCGTTTTGTCTTATATTATTTTTACAGGATCAAACAAACTATCTATTCAGGTTTATCAGCTATGTTTAAACATTTTTTCATTTTTCCCGTTTTACGTGGCATTACTTAAAAACCCTGATTCATTAAGTAGAAAATGAAGTGAAGTTAAACCGAGTGTGCACTTACAGCAGATAACTGTCACTGACAAGTAAAACAGGAAGAAAGGAAACACAGTCTAGGAAATATACTCAAAACTTAACGTTAAGTTTAAGAGACATCTGAATTAGTGACAAAGCTCAAGAGGTTTTGCATCATGATACTATTTTTGTCAAAATATCATTATATATTGTACGAATTTAAAACACTTGTCTCTTAACAATAAAATGTTTTTTTTTTTTTTTCTTTTTTTTTTTTTTTACTTTTATTTAATATTGCTTACGTATAAGTTGAAATAATATTTTAATCTGTTGCAAGATTTACAGATTACCGTTAATATAAATAATACTTATTATGATTGACAATTCATTGATATTTATCAAACCCTTTTTTTATGTAAATATTTTTACATGTCCACAAAATGGTGCTATCAGATATGCTTATAAGGAGTAAAACGTGTTAAATAGGTAGGTGAATGGAATTGAAAACTAAGCACAAAGCAAAATTAAAGAATAACTAAAAGGAGGATGATTAAAGTTATCGGTGAGAATTAATCAATCCTAATATAGTCACAATAATTATATCATTAACGTGGTACAAACAACATCATAATATAAAACAAGAAAAGGAAGTATTTCATATCAACCTAAATTTTAACACAGTTATATAACTTTTAAAATTGAAAGTCAATAACGATATTTAACAAACATACCTCCTTAACTTTGATGTGTCATTTGTGCTCATGTCGGAAATTTATTCCATATAAGTGAGACTAGAGGTCGAAAAAATTGATCGAAAAAAAGATAATCCAAACATATAAAAATAAGTAAATCTAAAGTTCCATAATGAATCCGAATCCAGCTAACGAATACTTTACCTGAAGAACAAAACCTTAGTTTTAAAATAAAAAAAAAATAGCTGACGGCACATGGCACATTTTCTGGCATCACAAAATACTGCCTATTGCGTTACCCTTGGGGAACCCGCTCAGACTAGTAAAATAATGTATGATAAATTTTGATTTGTCCTTTGTGATAAGATATCATGTGAAATGTCACATCCACAGATAGTTATATCTGACGCTTTACAGACACTTTAAATTTTCTATTGTCAACTTTACGATTCCCCGCTTCTTTTGTGAATGGTGCATATGTTTTACAACAAATACGGTAAGGTAGAGCTGTTTCCACTATTAAGACTTTGTACAATAAAGCAAAAAGCTTATTTTTAAATTTTGAACTTAAGAATTTTGCAAGCCTCGCCTAATCGAGGCCATTAAATTTTAAATGGCCGTGACCGGCATCACAATATTGTTGATATGTATAAAATTACTGTATCAAACTTTATAATGGATATATTAAACTCATCAAAGTCTTATGTTTATTTCATCCTTAAATTTAATCTTGCACATAGGATGTGCTTACCATTCCGGAGCATACCGAATTACCTTCATCATTGAAGTCAACAATTGTAACTAGATCGGGCAGTTTCAAAGTTTTTACTTTGCTGTTTGGGGATTGTACATAGACTAGTATGTTTGTGTTATTGATGTAAATATACATATGTAATGTTATAACACGTGTAAGTCAATGAAAGTTATCCGCATTGATATTTGTGCATTTTGATATCGTTGTTGAACTTTGACCTATGTGATACCGATATTCACTTACACAGTACAAATTCTTCTCAATTTTCTTTGTTATATTAAATGTCATATTTATCTTGTCTTTATTTATTTATTTATTTATTTATTTATTTATTTATTTATTTATTTAATTTTTGTGTATAGTTTTAAATTTAGAATTTACTAAATCAATACAGATATATACATTGTACATTCAGTGTATTTGTTGTAGAACTTTCTTTATTGCCTTCGTCGTATAAACAGATAAAAACATATATTTTTTTCTATATTTTGTAAATATTTTTATATCTGAATTGTATTCTAAATAATTATGTATGTTGTAAGCTTTACAGTGTACTTCTGTTCTCTATAAACATATATACTTACATTGTACATTCAATGTAGGTTTGGTACTAAGTTCGACCATATTGTTATCTGTGTTGTAAGCTTTACAATTAACCTGCAATCCATTCTGTGACTTTGTGGGTATAAATGATAGAGTACTTCTTGTATAAAACAGCTCTTGTGACGTTATCTGTGTCTCTATACTCAGTGACGTCACATTGGTCATTCCTATATACCATGCAACACGAGGTGCTGGTCTACTGACACCAGCTACACATGTTATAGATTTTGATTGTCCAGCTGTAACTGTTATCTGCTGACCAGTGATTCCTTCTAAAGCCACAGATGGAACTGGAACTGTAATATTGGATAAACTCAACATAATATATCAAAGTCAAAGATAGAACTGGAAGAGAAAAAATATCATATAATACAACTCAAATAACTTACTCTATCAAATCTATTTACAATCCAAATCAAATTCTCTGTAATAAACTATTTGACAAGTGATTCTATCTATCACAGCATAGACCGAAAGCTTCACGTGCAACCTTTCGTATTCTGACTTCATGGTTTTGTTGTTGTCATTTTTGATAATGAGTACGGGTGGGAGGAGCTAACCCAGTTTGATGCAGTTGAAACCTGTTCGGTATTCACAAGAAATTCCACGAAAATCATGAATGAATTAATCGAATTTCAAACATTTGTAAGTTGTAAGCCACGGATTGTAAACATAAGCATTAAACTTTGTTTAAACATAGATCGATTACAAACAAAGTTCAATGCTTAATTATATATCATAAAAGTTGCTCAATGATAAATCATAATATTAATAAAAAATGAGAATATATTCTAGTTACAAAATCAATATAAACCTTTTTGTATAGAATTGTTTATCATGAGTAATAAGATTTGGATAAACAAATTTAAACAGTAATGTGGCCGTGTTGAAGACAAGTACGCGTGTAAATGTAACATTAATGTTTTGCCATTTAAAGTGTATATTCTTGTTTTTTACAAGGTGATGATTTTAATTATAACGCATCGGATGTTCCTATAAGATTTATATACTTTTATGGTTTATTTCATGACATCGGTATTTTGACTTCGTTATAACTTTAAACAGTTTCGTTGCTCTTAAAAGCAGATGTTATCTCATGTGCATGAATTCATAATGGCTCCACAGTTTAGCTTCCGATTTAACGCAAATAATGAGATGACAACAAATCCTATGTCCGTAAACGATTTAAATACTACTTTGATAAAACACTTTACAAATTTATTCACATCATCACTCAAACTCAATAAAGAGGTACACCATTATTTTAATATTAACACAATACTTTGACATATTTGACCTTTCTCTAAATACGTTACTATACAGACTTACGATGCAGACACAGAAATACAGGGACTAATTACGTAAACACTGAGAACCGCTAGCTCCTATTATTTATGGTTTTGTACTTCCACAAATTGCTGATTTTGACATGTTCATTACTGTCGAAATTTACATTTATTAACTTCTTTTAACAATTTCGTGTTGATATGCAATGATGGAAATGTGTTTCATTTATTATACGATTGATTTGTGTATAATGTGTATAAAATAACTATAAATGTGAAATAGTCAAAAAACTGTGTCCAGAGGGATGAAAAAGTGAGATGTCGCCAAGTTTGATGATATGTCCGTGACGGTCATAAAATTGACAACACTAAATGCGTTTCTAGTTGAAAATTACAAGAACAATCGATCTAAACTAATGTTTAAGATTATATAACAAATATAACATAGAAATATTGTAAATTAAAGACAAAATTCTTTAAGTCTTGAGGGATAATTGGATACGTTTTGGAAGATAATCCTTCAATAGGTGATATATATATATATATATATATATATATATATATATATATATATATATATATATATATATATATATATATATTGCAAAAAATGATTTCATAACATAGTTTCATACCTAAAAATCCTGTTGATCACTTAAATATCATTCAATGAAATGTCTGTTACTGAAAGATACGTTACATATATATTCATTTATTGTATAATCTACTCAATAATCCATGTAATACGGTCATACAATAAAAATCGTATTGAATGAGTGTGACGTCATAAAAGCATGTGAATTAGGTTAAATCCTTACGCACTACGCACGGGTATTTACACGGCGGATTCCAAAGCATTTTTGCAGGAACAGTCACCGGAGAAAACATTCAAATACATATTTATCGAAACAAATCACCAGTTCCTAAAAAAACAGGCCCGAATAATCATGGATAGCGATTCCGAGTAACATGTGTCTGAAAATCCTTGTCCAGGTTGTTGACATTCCAGAGTGGGCGCGCTATGACGTCAAACAATGCAACTAGTTCACAGTGGCACACTGTTTGTTGATTCACAATTTAAGCTGATACTTTTGTACTTTTTTTCTAAAAAGGAGATATATTGTATTTAAATTGAAAATGTTTGTTTTGTTTTTGTATCCTGCGGACAGACTATTTTGTACTTTTAAAATTTCAGCAGGATTACTTTTGGCGCATGTACACGGTAACGTTGTGTTTCGGTCAATCAGCTGTTTTCTTATAATGAGAAGACAAGTTTTAAATTTGTGACAAAGTCGTTTTTATGGGATTATATAATAAATAGAATCTTGCATTTGTGTTTATGTTATATTGAATTTATTAAACTCGTGGAATAATGTTTTATGCAACTCGCCAAGGCTCATTGCATAAAAAATTATTCAACTCGTTTTATAAATTCAATATTACATAAACACTCATGCAAGATCCTCTATATATCATACAGACAGCTCCATAATCACGAATTAAAGATTGTAGATGATAAGGTTGGTGCCGCCATTTGTTCGAAATTAATTTCTGAATTATATGTGTAAATTTTTAAGATACACCTCACACATTACGATTAAAAAGTTAGATAAACTTGCAATATTGTTATTAGTGTATACTGACTTATTTTTAGGCAATGATAGTTTCTGTGACCGTTGTAATGATGTCTGGAACATGTGAATTTCAGAAATTGTTCGCGCATCGTATGGAATTTGTCAGTCGATGCATTGGAATGTCCATTATAACAAGTAACGGACATTTCATTAAGCAAACGTTATTGTTAAATGTTTAATGTTGTTACCGATCGATGTAAATTTGATATTATCGAAAATGCATTATATTTGATTTTTTAAAAAAATAACTTGTTACAAAGACAAGCTTTAAATGTATGAAAATCTGTTGATGTATTGTTTATTGATAGTAAATGAAATTATTTTAATCTTTGTATAAGAAAAATCTTTGTTTTTGGATTTGTATTAAATTAAACAAGCGGCGTGAGTTGGATATAAGAAATGTTTTAATAAAAAGTTAAGTTAGAGATAGTTATTTACTGAGTAACGTAGATTTCAGTTTCTGGTAACGTACATTTCTTTCTAATCAATACACTTAAATTTACATCTAACGGTGTCCAATTTCTCTGCAGATGGCTTAGACCAGGGCAGACATAAAAAAGTGAGAAAGACAGAAAGCTAAAAACATAAAAGAATATCTAATGAAAGAGAGGGAACGCAGGTGTAAAAATTACTGATTTACCTTCTAGAAATGAGAGAATTAAAATAAACCTAAGGATCAACATCGTTTTAAATCGCCATCGAAACAGAAGGAAGGAAGAACAAATACGTTAACAAGAAAGAGAAGTAAACCATAAAATAATTGACAGCAAGATTGAAAAATGGGTAATGGAAGTCATAGTTCTCGAAAATATAAACTTAGTAACGACAAAATCGTTACCTAAATGAAAACCTTCCGGTACATCAAGCTATTATTCAAAAGGATTTCGTCATGAATTAGTCATGCAAGTCAGCTGAAGAAGTCATATTGAAACTAATCGTCAGTAACCTTACATCCAACAGTTGTTTACAAGAAAACATCAGAAAACCAAATATTGACTTACCAAAGCTATGTTATATTGCCAAATGAAATAAATCACAACGCTTTAACGGAGTTTTTTTTTACCTGAAATATTTTAAGATATTGAGCTATAGATCCGGATCCGGAAGTCAACACAGATTTGGAGGGATAGTCCGCAAGTCAATATAGAAACAAGAACGTTGTCAATTTCATTGCAAATCTAGAATCTGTTGCTGGTATAAAAGCCCGCTGGAATTTTTTTGAGACCGTTTTTCTCAAAGGGCCATTCGACGGGCTTGATGATGCTACTACGTGTATGACCGATGATACAATGAGGCAGGGAAAGACACGATTCAAAATGCGCATGACTTTTATGTCTATAGAAAATCTGAAGCGGGACGATAAAAAGTGTAAATTGTTTCTTCCTGAATAAAGAAAGTTTTGAATCAAAGATTTAGAAATGTTGAATACAAATCCAATCAAAGATACCATGAAGATACATGGAATTGTTGGACTTGGTTCCGATTATGTCTGTGTACAGAATGTTATTGTGAAATTTGTATAAGCGGAGGGCTTTGTGTTGTGTGGAGAAAAGAAAATGAACAGTTGGAAACGTGTTTGAAAATATATAACAAATACCTGCTAAATTTTGATGTGCCAGATGTGCACATTTCGGAAAAACATTCCTCATCAGTGACACTAGGGAAGCTATAGAACAAAGCCAAATTTCACAATAAAATGCTCGGCAAGTCTGAATGATAAAAAAAGTATGCCTCAAGATGTAGAACAAGGTCAATCTACGCCAGACAACAACTTGGCAGGTCAGAATAACAACGTTATTGACGGCGGTGTAAATAAAGTTAACCATTTTGTGACTTCAACAAATGAGAATACCCCTTACGTTGAATAGGTTCAGATGATGACTCTATTTATATCTTTACAGTTCCATTCATGGAAAATCGAATATATCTCTTCCAATGGCCTTTAAAAGAAGATGCAATACGGTGCAGAAGATATTTTATTTACAATATCTGCCACAGTAGCATCCGGCAAATCTAATGTACAAAGGTATAAATGACAATTTGCAAAACAATGTCCGAATATTGGGTTATAACGACTATTTCATCATGTTTCTGTGTTTTGTCACTTAACGGAGTATATTAAAAGTGATTTTGATGCTGTGTGTGCTTTGTTACAATAAGTGAAATTCACGAAGCTAATAATTATATTTTGCTGCTGACAATACAAGCTTGAAATTGTCAGTTGAGTTGATATTAAACATAAGCTTTTGTATTGAGTTTGTATTAAATTTTTGTTCTTTCTCAAGGTAATACTGTTCATTACATTAGGTTTGCAACACACAAAAGCGAAAAAAAACATGTATACAAACTGAAAAGTCGATTGGAAAATATTAGTTCATTATTGCTGACCATCTCTTATTTATCATTTGCAGATAGGAACCGAAAATTATACTAAAACAGTAATGTACATGTCATTAACATATTGCTTATATAAGTTTTTTTTTTTTACATTTCTAATGTAAACTTTGACATGCTATGGTTTTATAATGGTTTGATTGATAATGAAAATATTTGAGGTTGATGTTCTTTTAGTCTAGAGTTTTCAAAGCCAAAAATAAAGTGGTTGAAAATGGTAGCCAACCGTTGATGTTCTTGTACTTGAGTGGGGACATTTCGCTGTCGTCAGCGTAACATATCCACAAATAATTTGATGCACTTGCAGGTTCACGGAGCTAAAATTCGCTGCTGTCATCATGATCATCTTTTATGACTGTGGATCTCAAGACTAATCCTACATATTTAACATTTTCCACGTTTTAAATAAAAAAAACAAATGACACCGTTCACGTCACGTTAGACAATATGGCGGCAGAATAAATATTTGACCTAGTTTTCAATAAACGGAGGTCAGTGGTTTCTGAGGTGTTATGACGTATAACGTGTGACGTATGCGGTCAAAAAAATTTCATTTCATAGACGTATACACATTACAATACTGGACCCGAAAGGACATTTTGTCCTTTTCTAGCTAAGACCCGGAAGGAGATTTTTGTCATTTTCTAGCTTAGACCCGGAAGGACATTTTTGTCCTGTACCGGCTTAGACCCGGAAGGACATTTTTGTCTTTTTTCTCATATAATTAGTCAATTTGTCAATTTAAAAGATTGTATTTCCAAAAAAAAGGTGGTTATTTTATAGCGTGCTGATAAAATTCTTAAAATTTTAAGTAAATTTCGACAGACATTATGACGTCATTGTCACGTAAAATGACAACAATTGACGTAACATGACAATAAATGACGTTATATGGCATTGGATGACGTTATATGACAATTAATGGCTTTTTATGACCATAAATGACGTTGTTTCTCTAAGTCCGTCGATAAAATCTACGATAATGCGACACACAAAATGGATAGTTCAACAGAAAGCGATGGTGGGATTGACCTACCTGTAATTAGAGGCCCTTGGTTTCAGTTGATGCAACCGAATCATTTAAATTTGCCATTGCATCCATTTCATTTTAATTCAGGACCGGTAAATATAAAGCCAAATTTTATGCCTGTAGATTATTTCATGAAATTCATGAAGCATGATAATGTTGATTTGTTTGACTTACTTGTCACTGAAACAAACACATATGCAAATCAATCAGGGGCCAATACTTGGACCGATATTTCAAGGCCTGAATTAAAAGCCTTCTTGGGTTTATACTTGTCAATGGGCATTGTCAAAAAACTAACTTTTAGAAAGTTCGAATGCAGATGAACTTATTGAAACTCCCTTTTATAGACAAATAATGTCTCGTAACCGCTTTCTTGAAATTATGCGATATCTACACTGCAATGACAACCAGACTGCAGTCCCTATGAACGAAGAAGGATATGATCCGCTACACAAAGTGTCGCCAGCAATCGATCTTCTGAATGGATCATTTAGCACGAATTACAAGTAAGTTCTAGTGAAAATATAAACCGATATTTGAGTAACTCTTACCTCTTTGAATTATTAAACATGTTCTGTAAGAACAGTATAATGAATATCGGCAATTCGCATACCATATTTGGTTAAATATATGCAGTTGCATCTGTTAAAATTGTTTTTATGTATTTATAATCTGTAACAGGGGTGAGAAACCCCTGAAAAATGCAATTCCTCGTAGTGTGTCCCGGCTAAAGATGGAATCATACCTTCCCAGATGAAAGCGAGTGTTCTACCACAAAGGCTTAATATATATGCATCTACTATATAAACTACAAAACTACGATTATCTCAGTCTCCCTACAATCTCTTTATAGATAAAATTCTGCATGTAACATAATTTTCAGTGTTTTAAATGAAAATATACAATTACATGTTAATGTACATACACAAATCTAAATGATATAACAATATACGGTCAATTAAACAAAAAACAGAGATAAGTCAGTACATTGTTGTTATATTCAGCTACCCGAATTATGAATTTGCTACAAATGAAATAATAGAATAAAGCATGTGAAAGGCGAATGTGTTTGTACCAGCGCGCATTCGGGGCTCACAGAGTCAGTACGCGAAAGACAAATGTACTACCACTCCCACAGTCACATTATACTGACACCGGGTGAACCAGTAAAGAACAACAACAATAAAAATTAACTTTCCCACACATGGTCTGAGTCCTATTGAGATGTTCTAACTTATTTACAGTTTGGGCCAGCATATGTCTATTGACGAAAGGATGGTCGGTTTTAAAGAACGACACAAGCTAAAGTAATACATATCAAATAAAAAGCGTCACAGATGGGGAGCCAAATTGTGGGTTTTAGCTGACTTCAAAACTGGTTATATTCATCAGGTATTATTCCATTGGAACTATTTAACACGTTTCAGATATAACAATGCTAATAATTATGTAACAGTTTCTATGATAAAAAAGTACAAGACTACGAAGGCCAAGAAAGTTCATTTTAAATGTAATAAATGTTTATTGTAATTTTTATTTACGGAATACTTAATTCGTTATTTCAAATATACGTAGTACTTAATTCGTTTTTTTTTTTTAATTACTAATTCGTAGAATTCATATATACCGAAATATTAAATTCGTTTATACGAAATACTTAATTCGTATATACGAAATACTTAATTCGTATATACGAAATACTAAATTCGTTATTTCACAGGTCAGCCCTTAATAAAATGCATACACCCTGACTTGAAATTAGCACAAGTGCACTTTTAATATTACGCATCAATCAATTTAGCAAGGTAGCAAGCAAGTACACAAGCTCGTAGTCAGTCAGTCAGTCAGTCAGTCGGTCAATCACATAAACTCCCTTGGACGCATCTGATATCACTCGAACAGTCGTTCTTAAAATCACAAACACAATTATTTTAAGGTTTAATGTACGTGCCAGTCATACACTGAACGCGATTTTCAGTATCAAGTACTATATTACTTCTATAAAATCATTAGTCAATGCTTAAGTGATTTTTTTATTTATAATTAGCACACACACACACACACACAAACACACACACACACACACACACACACACACACACACTATTGGAAATGAAATATAATAAAATCGTTTGAGATAACATTAACCTTTCTGCTGAACTTTCAGAACCAGGAATACTAAACATAAGTTGCATAGCAAATTTGTTTTATTTACCATAAGTTTATCTAACAAAGGAATAAATAAATAATAAATCGAGGGATATCCTAGAGGTCAAGGACATTACGTTGTGTCGAAACTGATGGAACCCCACCACCAAAAACATCACAACCTCTCAACTGATAGGTTCTTTACAACCCCTGATTTTTTTCCATGATCTCTTCAGAAATGGAACACTCGCAACTGGAACAGTTCATAATAGTCGCAAGGGTATTCCTAAGGGGCTTAAACAGTTACGTCTACCGAAAAAAAGAGATTGCAGCTAGAAAGCAACGTCCACTGTTAGCTTTACTTTGTTCGGATAGGAAACAAATCATGCTCCTTTCTACAACTGGACCTACACTACCAGATGGGCTGAAGTTTCTGGAAGGTTGTGCGTTCTTTAGATAGTTTTATCTGCATGTTCTTTTTTCTTTCCTAAGTTTTTTTTATGAAGTTTGTACTATATAAAGGCCGAATTAATTATTAATTCGTCATTTTAAATTTTATTTTCAGTGAATGCCTACATTCTATACCGTGAAAGTAATCTCGTTGAAAGGAAAGGAACACATTTAGACTTCCAAGTGTCGCTATGCAGGAAACTTATTGCAGAATATCGCAAATGGAGGGATGTCCCATGGATAAACCGGGACTTAGCGCGTTTAAAGCAAAGGCATTTTGTGGACAAAAATCAAAATCGAAAGAGAAAATGTTGTATTGTTTATTTTGCAAAAGTTACACATGGTGTCAGGACTGCAGAGTTGGATTGTGTGCCACAGGATACTTTCGAATTTATCATACTCGGGTTAATTATGCTTGACTTCATGTACAAATTACTTTGTAAGCATAATGCAAATTACAAGCTTATAGTCAGTCTATTTACAGAAATAAAACAGTCTGGAATTTGACTTTCAGGGAATAAAAATATAAATCAGCAATAAAATGTATTATTTATTTATTTCATACAGATATAAAAGTATTCAGTAGAGCTAGATACTATCGCTTGTTTGTGGAAATTCAGATTTTATCTTTAAATAATCAAGTAAACAAAAGTAGATTTAATATAATAGATAAATCAATAAATTGATAGTAAAGTTTGTGCAGCGAGTATAACAGGAAGGATAATTTTGATAGAAAACGTCAAACGTCACAAGTTACTAAAATTACGCCGGGATTTGACGTTGAATTTGTGCGTAACGCCAACTTCAACTGATGTTCAATTGTTAAACGTCACGGGTCTAAAAACGTTGTAACTTTAAACGCCATGGGTCTAAGAAGGTTAAAACTTTGATTATTATGATTTAGATTTAATATAACTTATTTTAGTCAATTATAACGTATTTAAAGCTGCATTAAGTTTTTCAATTTTCTGAATTTTTTTTTTTTACTTTCTATTTTTTTTTTTTTTTTTTTTTTTTTTTAAAAGATATCTTCTACTACCCTATCCGTGACATACATTTTCTAAAATTTCATTTCTTTTAGCTGTAAATAAACGGAATCCACTGACCGGTTGGTCAGTGTTTTACGATGGTAATTATGAGCACGAATGTACGGAAAAATCATAGAATCGAAGATGAAACATGACAAATTGCGTTATTTGTCCTTCATTAATATCCAGATTATTTGAAATGGTGTTATGTATCCCTTATTAAGTCATAAATGACAAATTCAACGAAGTCCTGTGTTTAATTTATCGTATTTCACCGTTTTGAAAGTTGTGTTTAAATGACCCGGGTTTTGATGACGTAACCATTTTCTAATATTAGATCCCAAATGCTGCATCTCGCTGGGTAAATACAGTAATTTCTGTATTTATTCGAGCTTGTATCGTTAAATCAAATGTAACATTGTTCATTAGGAACATCATTAATTAGATTAGCATCGTTTTAATTTTTTTCTTTGGAGAAATTAATGCAGATTTAATTAAAGTTATCTAATTAAAACAAATTAAAATTGAACTTTAGCACTGTAATTTTTTCTAGCCTTAATACAGTTCTAGATTAGAACTAGTTCTAGGACAAACGCATGAATGTAAATACAAAAAAAAAAAAAAAAAAACGGTGGGAAATGAGGTAAATAATTCCGAGTTCAGTCGTAAATATTTTTTAAACTATTGTTGTCTATGTAAGGATAAAACTTTGATGAGGTTAATATAATGATTGCTTAACTCATCCTACAATCTTGGTTAATATAACTGTTTGCTGGCTTTGAAATTCCTTTAATTAACCGAAGTCAACAATTTTTAGGTGTTTAACTTCCTTACTTAAAAGTTGAAAAAACGCTTCTTAGAAGAAGGAATGTCTGTAGCTGCCATCGACTCAAAATGTTTTTTTTTTTTTTTTTTTTTTTTTTTTTTTTTTTTTTTTTTTTTTTTTTTTTTTTTTTTTTACAATCTTTTTAAGTGGAGTTCGATTTTACTTTTGAAGCAGTATCGCTGTTTGGTCGTTTTTAAAATACCATCTGATGAAAATAAAAGCTTTAAAAAAGATCATATGAAATCCCCAACAGCTAATTTTAGTTTCCCGTATAACACCCTCTCGCTGTGTTTAGTGCGGTGATTGTAATGGTTTGAGAGTATTTTGTATAATAGGCAGTTATATTATACTACATCGATCTGTCGCATTACGTCGTCATGAAGCAAAGGTGTACATCAATCTATGATTATGTCGCGATCGTTTATATCATTATTTCGACACGTGGTTTTTAATTCATATCATTATGTCTCAAATTTTCTATTAATCATATAAAAAAGTCGCCGTGTCGCTTTAAATTATATCATTATAATTAATATTGCCATACATTTAATCAATTTTGTCGGTAGGTCGTAATATATTATATAATTTTGTCGGCAAGTTGCGATGAATAAAGCATTTTTGTCGGCATGTCGCGATACATTATATATTTGTGTCAGCAGTATTGGCTATATATTATGCATGTCATGATACATTACATAATTCGGTTGGTCTGTCGAGATAAACTATATTCTTCTGTCTGCATGTCGGAATGTTATTTAAGTTTGACTATGTCGCGATACATTATTAGCTTTTGTCGACATGTTGCGATATATAATATACTTTTGTCAGCATTTGGAGAAACATTATATAATATTGTCAGTGTATTTTCAAGCATTATATGATTTGGCGGCTTTTGAAAACAAAAATCATATAATTTTCTCCGTAAGTCGCGATCAATTATCTTAACCTGTCGGCATACAGCGATACTTTATACATCTTTTTAGGCATACTACTATACCTTACATAATTTTGTCGACATATGTTGGTATGCATTTTATCATACGTCGAAAATCGTGAGAAAATATATCATAATGTCGACGCGTGGCGATTAATTAGATCACTATGTCAGCATATCACGATAAATTTTATTTTTATGTAAAATTGTCGCAATTCAGTATATTGGCACGTCGCAAACATTGTATCAATATGTCGACATTTCGTAATTAATTATATCATTATGTACACATGTCGTGATAAATTATATAATCATGTCGACATGTCGTGATAAATTATATCAGTATGTCGACATGTCATGATAAATTATATAATATGTCGACATTATATCGCTGTTACAATGGGCCGCGTTAAACTATATCATAATGTAGTTTAACTCGATAAATCATATCATACTGTTGGTACATTGCGACAAGATATCATAATGTCGCTTATGTCAACATGCCGCAATGAATTGCAATTTTTTTCAGTTTGTCGACATGTCGCAATAAATCAAAGCATTATGTCCCCATTAAGCAAACATGTAGATCATTTCCGTCGACATGTCGCGATAAATTATATCATTATGTGTCAATGTTTCGATAAATTATACCATTATGTGGATAATATTGCGCAAAATAATATCAATTTTTTCAACATGTCGTTTTATATATATATATATTATATAATTTTGTCGGTGTGTCGCAATGCATGATATAATTTCGCCGGCATGTCACGATACATTATATAACTTTAACGGCATATCGCGATACATTACATAATTGTGTCGGTGTGTCGAGATATATTATCTTGTTGTTATGTCGCGATACATTAGGTACTTTTGTCGGCATGTGGCTAGCCTTTTTCGCAATGAATTATAAAATTGTTTCGGCATTTTATAATAAATGATCTCAATCGGTTGGCATATAGTGATTTATTATATAGTTTTGTCGGCACATTGCAAAACATTAGCTAATTTTGTAGACATGTCTTGATGCATTTTATAATTTTGTCGGCATTAATTATATAATTTTTCAACATGTCGCGGTGTCTTATATAATTTTGTCAGCATGTCACGATACATTGCATTTCATCACTTAGTCGGTGTGTTGCGATAAATTTTATTATTCTTATTATTCTTATCATTATTTATCTATATATTATATAATTTTGTTATTGTATCGAGAAATAGTTTATTTTTCGGTCGTTGTGTCGCAATGCATCATTTAAGTTTGACTGTATTTCACAAAAAAATATATTTGTCTGTCATCATTTTGCGATAATTTTTTTTCTTCATGTCGCGTTGTCTAATATAATTATGTCAACTAAAATGAAAATGGGAACATCCTTTCTCTTATTAGTAATTATTTTTCAGTGGATTTTGATAAAATATTTAATTAATATTGTCATGCAAAAACCAATAAATACAAACACTAAATAAGAAACTTAAAATCAATAAGAAAAATTCCCCTTTTTTAAAGTCATTAATAGATGGCTTAAAACTTTTTAATATGCTACTATAGTGCATAAGGCTACCATCGACATGTTGAGATAATATTGTACTTTATATTGACTAAATAGCTTGTTTTATAGTTGTTACACGATTTAGAGCGATTTCATTGGTCTTTTTTTTTCTTTCTTTTTTTTTTTTTCGTCTCCAATACAACGTTTTCTACCGGAACTATTTTCGACCGGTCTCGGGGATTACCCATCTATGGGTTCTATTAATAGAATAAATAAATAAACAATAAATATTATACACCCCTTAAAATCCAATATCAAAATTTTGGTACACACCTAAACCAATTTCTTAACGCATGTTTTCCAAATTCAGGCAAAAAATATTTTAAAAAATTATAATTGCAGTCAGCTATACACTGCACATCTCCCGAGAGCAATAGCCGTATCTATGCTAAGTAATGCTGAATTTCAGTTTCACCAGAAACTGACTGTATATATTGTCGTCCATCGGTACATATTGACGACGGCGAAGAAGGAGTACCGAGATGAGGCTTTTATTTTTCCTACAAAATGGGGGACATTATGAACATTACATATCAGCACATATTATCGCCGGCAAAACTATTTGTACTATCACCACAAATGATGTTTCAAAAAATGGTTTTGAAATAGATGTCAGGGAAATATGCTTGTTTCAGTTAGTTTTATACACAGTCCAGAAATCAAACTAGCAGCAGTTTATTGCCCTCTCTCTCTCTCTCTCTCTCTCTCTCTCTCTCTCTCTCTCTCTCTCTCTCTCTCGTTGAAACTTAAGCAAAAGAAAGAGGGATAAATTTTTTTTTTAGTTCTTATTTTAATTATCAGTAGAAAAATTATTTTTGAAATACAATTTGACAAACATTCTTCAAAAACAAATGTACTAATTTAACTGTGAACACCTCTTTTTTATACAATAAAAGTGTTTTTAAAAGAATGAGATTGCCTGACGAAAAAAGTTTTTAAAAATCAAAAAATATTGTTTTAGTTCTATTAGCCCTTATTTTACTTACATGGTTTTCTGTATGTATATTATACTGTACAATTAGCATAAACGTGTAGATTAGGGGCTGCATGTCTCAAAAAAGGAATAGGTAAAAAATCATGAATCGGACAGTTGGTTTTTTCTTAAATGCTTCCTATCGGCGTTTCGACCAGGTCCTCTCTACGTTTTGCAGGAGAATATACTGAATATGGTCATTTTGAAACTAAAATCATTTCGTATTCGATTTGCCTTTTTGTAAATATTCAAATATCATTATCTTCATAACAATATATACTATATTAGGTAGGCGACAATATTTAAAGTCAGTGAAGGTACATATTGTCGTCGGGGAGACAATATGTATCGTCACAAGGTTTAAATGACCATTTTGAAGGCCTACTGAAGTCCTAATGAAGTCCCCACAGTAAGTCTCCAGACGAGTCTTTTTGATATTATAAAGAGAAATTTTTTGCTTTTGAAATTTAACGACTTAGTTTTAATTCAATTAGTATTTACGCAACGTCCCTTCAGCCGCATATAGCATGTATTTGGTCTTTACGTACAAACTGGCTACTATATCACACAGCAAACATATATGTATTTGGTCTTTACGCTACTATACCACACCGCAAACGAACTTTTAGGGGGTATATATATATATATATATATATATATATATATATATATATATATATATATATATATATATATATATATATATATATATGAATCGCCCTGTCCGTCCGTCCGTCAAAATGTGTCAGCTTCATAGCTTCTATGCCTAACGATGGACTTTGTTCAAAATTGGCACCAAATAGTCCATCTGCCTGGAGGTTGGGATAGGCATTTGTCTCCCAAGAAATTGCTCTAGTTTTTACCATTTTTGTGTGAGGTACTGATCGAGCACTTTTTTATAGGTTGTAATCTAAGAATTTTACGGATGTAAATTGATTGATTGGTTGATTGATTGATTGATTGATTGATTGGAATTTAAAGTTTTAGTCAAGAATATTTTACTTATATCGAGACGTAATAAGCTGCAGGTGAAGTGACAGAAGTTCTAACCTTTGTAGTGCGTTCAGGGAAATGTAGAAGGAGAGTCTTTTACCCTTACCTTGACATGTCACATCGGTTTATACGGCTTCTTCCGAAGGTCCCCGTGGCTTTCATTTCTAACTTCCGAGTTACATGATAATTACATGATAAATCCCAGGTATTCGCAATTTACTATTGTATGTCCGTGCGAGTGTTAAGGTGTCCTAACGGTTTTATATTATTGTTCTTTTTATTTCGATAAAATGTTCAACCAGGTTTCTTAAAATTTAACGTAAACGGGAATTTAATTTGCGACTTTCTCTGCTCGCTTTGTCAAGTTGGAATTCATTAAGCTTCAAGGTAATAAAACGGCTAACGCGGTCGTCTTAGTGTCCAGTTAGCCCAAGTAGCTGGACATTAAGCTCTAGTAATACAATAATGTAGTAGTAGAAGTAGTACATCTTACTACAAATTGTATTTCATAAGACGTCGAGATAATTTAACGCCTAATGAAGTCCCTTGCTATGTGTAGCATCACTACGTCGACGTCAAATGAAGTCCATCGTTAAACAAGATATATCAAGTGCCTTCAATAGACGTCAACATAGCGCCTCATATACCCTCTTGAAGTCCACGTGTAATACGTGATAGTAGGGGACTTGATTAGGCGTTAAGTTACTTTGATGCCGAATGAAGTCCGTCGTGCTATGAGACATAGAGAAAGGACTTCATTAGGCGTTAAGTTACTTCGACATCTAATGATGTCCATCTTGTTACGAGACATTGCAAGGCACCTCATCGGGGGTTGAGATTGCTTAGCGCTTAAAAGAAATTTCAGGTAATTCAAATTTCTCAAATTCTATTTCGGAGTTAAATTGAAGTACACTTTTTAATGTTGAAAAATTAAATTACATTTTATTGGAGGCTTACATTTTTACTTTAATCTATACACTTTGTTAAATTAACATTTTTAAGAGTATGAACTTATGACTAATGTACCAAAAATTCACATTTTAATAACACCTGCGCGGTTACTCCATTGACTGCCTCTGTAGCGAAGGCCTTGAGAACTCTAACGCCTTTCGGGTGATACAAATCTTTGAGATACGGCTTCCTCGCCCAAAGCTAGGTATTCAGAAAACAAAGAATCGACTATGAGATCACTCGGTATAATGAGAATGGGGAGTTATATGCTTGTCTGCGAGATAATGACTCAAAACATACGCACATCTTAAGCATATACGAACGTGTTCCTTAGAGTTAATTAAGCTTGATCTAGTGAGCTACAAGGTGTCTAATAGGCGTTTAACAACAATTTAAAGTATTGTATATAAACATAATACATTATGACAATAAACAGTGTTTTATAGCGTTATGTCGATGTAACACAATACTTAAAAAAGTCTTTATTTTGTTATGTCGACAAACAGCAAAAACTACGTAACACTAAGTCAATATATCGGGATATTTTATAGCATTATTCGACATGACGTGCAAAAATTATCTCGTTATGTCGACATGACACAATCAGTTAAATCATTTTGTTTACATAACACTAAATTTTATAATATAAAGTCAACAAATATGAATATCTTATTGCATTCTGTCGACGTGACACAATATATTTTAAAGTTAAGACGACGAAATGTGGCATGAAATTGCATTTTTTGTGAACATATCGTGATAATATAAATTATCTCAATATGTCGATGGCAGCTTTATGCCACTATAATTATATAACTGTTTCGACATGAAGTGATACGTTATATGATAATGTTGATATGACGCGATACATTATATGATCATGTCGAAATAAAGTGATACATTATATAATTATGTCGACATGGCGCGATACATTATATGATTATGTCGACATCAAATGATACATTAAATGATTATGTCGACATGACGCGATACGTTATATATACGGTGGCATAGAGGTGTTGCCTTTTTATACTACAAATAATAGGAAATATTGATGGTTTCATTACAGAATGAATAACAGAATATTGCCAACTAATACATTACTTTTACAAATCAATATAACATCAGATTCAAATTTCACTAGCTACAAAAACTCTGAAGAAAGTTGAAATGTGCGATCACAAATGATATATTGATCAAATTAATGTCATTAATGTAAGAACTTCAATATTTAGAGGGGTAATGACAGATGAAATAAAAAAAGTTTAATTTTACTATTTCACTAAAGAGGATATTATATTCTTTAGTGTCGCATCTTAATATGTTCAGTTGAACTGTTAAACTTCCTGGGTATGTCACGATACAATTTTATTTATCTGTCGGCAATATAGAATGTAATATGAAACTATTTCGCGGTAAATTAAATGAATTTGACGGTATGTTGCGATGTATTATATACTTTTTGCCGCCTTTTTGCGAAACATTATAACATCTAATCGGCTTATCGCGATAAAATGTATGGTGTTATGGGCATGTCGCGATAAAATGTACTTATAAGTCGAAATTTCTCGATGCAGTATATTTTATTTTTCGACATGTCGCAATACTATGTTAAATGTTGTTGGCGTATAAAGAGAAATTATATAATTCTGTCGGTGTGACGCGATGCATTGATAATTCTTTCCGCATTTTGCAATATAGGCATAAATGAAAAATGAAAAAATAGAGAATCGATATATCATGAAATTGTACTTTTTATTAAAATATGTTTTTAAATCGAAGTTATTATTTCTTTACAACGACAGATAGCAGCTATCAGTTTTATTACAATCACATCGTAAACTTACAAGATCTTTATATGTCAATACCAGTCAAAAATGTTTTTATATATCGTTATAAATAAATAAATAAATAAATAAATAAGCAAATATTGTCAGCGTATAAAGATAAATTACATAATTCTGTCGGTTTGTCATTTGATGTTTTTTTCGGATGTACCAATAAATTATATAGTTTTGTAGGCAAAAATGAAAAATGAAAAAATAGAGGACCAATATTTCATAATATTGTACTTTTAATTAACATATCGGGATGTTATAAAATCGAAATAATTATTTCTTTACAACGATAGATACCAGCTATCAGTTCTTTTGCAATCACATCGTAAACTCACAAAATCTTTATATAACAACGGCGGTTAAAAATGTTTTGAAATACCGTTACGTAGCAAAAATATAAAAAATACAAAAAATAAAAAAGAAAAAATAAATAAATAAATAAATAAATAAATAAAAAAAATAGATTTCTTATTCTGATAAATTTTTGCTGATGTGATTTACATATCACTTACCTATAATGGAGATTGTAGCTGTATCTGATACAGTCTGTTGTGGAGTACAACCTTCACCAATACATCTAAGTGTTTGTCCATGTAGATTTGTTGTCCCAGTAAAGTAAAGTGTATACTGGTGATTCTGGTTATCACATGTTTGATAGAATCCATTTGTTGTGTTTTTACAAGATAATCCAACAAATGTAATGGCTATTGCTGCTGTTATACTTGATAAATACCAACCAATACCACCACAATTACCGTTCAGTGTACATGTTACCTGACCTATTGCATTCTTCTTTACATATACTGTATCTTCTGTTATAGTTACACTCTGTGATGATACACCTGTACAAAAATATAAAATACCACCATAGTTACCATACAGTGTAAATATAACCTGACCTACAACATTGTTCATTATATATACTGTATTTTCTGTTATAGTTACATTCTGTGATGATACGCCTGTACAAGAATATTAAATACAACCACAGTTACCATACAGTGTACATGTAGTCTGACCTACAACATTGTTCATTATATACACTGTATCTTCTGTAACAGTTACATTCTGTGATGATACGCCTGTACAAGAATATTAAATACAACCACACAGTTACCATACAGTGTACATGTAGTCTGACCTACAACATTGTTCATTATATATAATGTATCTTCTGTTATAGTTACACTCTCCGATGATACACCTGTACAAAAATATAAAATATCACTACAGTTACCATACAGTGTACGTGTAATCTGTCTTACAACATTTTTCATTATATATACTGTATCTTCTGTTATAGTTACACTCTGTGATGATACACCTGTACAAAAATATAAAATATCACCACAGTTACCATACAGTCTACATGTAACATGACCTACAGCATTGTTCGTTATATATACTGTATCTTCTGTTACAGTTACACTCTGTGTTTATACTCCTGTACAAGAATATTAAATACAACCACAGTTACCATACAGTGTACATGTAACCTGACCTACAACATTGTTAATTATATATACTTTATCTCCTGTTATAGTTACATTCTGTGATGATACACCTGTACAAAAATATAAAATATCACCACAGTTACCATACAGTGTACATGTAACCTGACCTACAACATTGTTCATTATATATACTGTATCTCCTGTTATAGTTACATTCTGTGATGATACACCTGTACAGAAATATAAAATATCACAACAGTTACCATACAGCGTACATATAACCTGACCTACATATACAAGAAGATAAAAGTGCAATCCGTCGGAAGTTGGATTCGAACAGTTAGCCATATTTGGGACCACTCGGCCATCGATTCCCCGATATTTATTATTTAGAATTAACTTTGATAAATAAGCATTGTTGGATTTATGTTGACGGTTTATTCATTGTCGTAAATTTTCGTTTAAATTTACAATTAATAATTATATTATATTTTGACTCATTAAGACTTACCAGAACAAAATAGGAAAAATAAACATAGATAAATACCATTCTCCATTTTAAATTTCCACATGATATTTACATTTTTTAGCCGGATAGATGATCGCAGCTATAAATAAGATATCTCTGCCAACTAAAACATTTTAACTTCCTGGTTTTGGTCTTTTATATAATCAGTACTTAGTTTTGACCTAAATTATTTTAACTTACTAAATGTAGGAAGTGTATTTAAAACAACTTATGTGTATATTTTAAAGTTGCATCATGTTTGACATGTTTTTCGTTGTAAATCAAACTGGAAGATTGTAAATACAAGGAAGCATGTTTAAGATTGGCGATTTTTACGTCAATGATATGGACAATTAAAATAGGTGTAAGACATTGATGTGACTTTCTAATTACTGATGAGTGTAGCTAACTGGACAGAAGGTAATTATCCTTCCAGAGTACCCGATCTCACCTCCCACTTCCGTAAAACGGAATTAGCAAATATTTACCATACAGCTAGTGATATTACATAAATGTTAATAACTGTTTCGCGCAATTTTTCTGAATTGAAACGTTAAAGGTTTCAGTTGTGTAAAATGTAACGATGAAAATACACAGAGTCCAGCAGCACAAAACAAACCATTTCTTTCGACAAAAAGTCTAATTGTAAATTAGTTTTTACTGACAATAATTAAAAAAAACAACTAAAATGGTTTCAATAGAAACGGATATATAATTCATATGTAAATCATTTTCACGGACTGGTATGTTTGTTTTCTTTAAACATATTTCATACAGCAAATAATACTGCAACATATTTCTTAATCCCTGTTGATTTCAACAATATGATTATATTTCGACTAAGGTCTCCATTTTAGGCAATGTTTCTTTTTACATTTCAAGGTTCAATTGAACCATGTCTACAACATGAACGAGCTAATCGTTCTACAATTGAAAAAATATATGTGACGCGCCACGACAAAAGGTACAATTCAACAAATTTTTCGAAATTGAGATTTTTACTGAAAATAATTGTTCTTTATGTAAGTAATTAAAATCTAAAATTTTATTCTTCTATTACATTTATAAATATGAAAAATACTGCATCAAACATGTCGCACTAAAACTAATCAACATCTAAATAACGTTAAAACTCTGTTTTTGACGTCAAAGCCCCGGATATGTTACGTCTTAAAACTAGAGTGGTACTATCGGTCTGGCACATCCATACAGATGGTTCTGTCTTTATAATCTAAATCCTGCTTCTGTAGTCATATCGTTTTGGTTGTTGTGGTGATGAACTATTAAGTTATAAAAACGTTTTTCAGCTATTTGGGCTAAGACCGAGGTAGTTAATCTCTATAGATTAAACTAAGAACAAGTTCGTGGTTGCCAGAGATATGCGAGTGTGAATTATTGCGTGTGTGTACTAGAGCCCATGCAGTGCGAATTTTTGGTAAAGTGCTAGCTAATCGAGCGCCAGACAAAGAAGCAAGATTTTAAAGCAATATGTATGAGCCGGTTTGAGTTTTAACAGCCCCCCCCCTCATCACATGCTATCGAGAGACGGTTATAATGGTTGAAGGTTGACCAATTATTCCTGTCAAACTGTGTCAGCGGATATTTGGTTAGTCAAACACGTTGTTCATTAGATCAATCTTCTCTTTAACATTGAAACTTCTAGAGCTGCACCTTTAATTCGTAAAAAAAATGTATGTTATATTTCCTTTATAGCTTAAAAGTCGGACTCAAAACGATTACAGTCGCACTAACAAGAATCATCCTCGTAAAGGACCGGTCACACTGGCCGATGGAGAAAAAGCTATGCAAAATGTACACAGCGGACGAGCAAAGTTTCGGGGTTTGCTCCATCCGTTTTCGTACGCTCCAGAAATAGGGAAAAAATGGCGAAATTTTGCAAAAAACAGATTGGAATAAAAGGACGTGGGTAATATGTTGCGCGGATGTTCATCGGAAGCCTAACGGATAAAAGCGGTTTGAAGTGAATAGCAACTCCAGACATCATAAATATACGGGATACATGCCAGATACAAACGCTTTGAATACTTTATATACGAGATGTATACGCTTACATCCTTTCTATAACAGTGCTACTGACTATGTAAAGACATTCCATGTACCTTATCTTTCCTCCCTTATGCCGTTTTCAGTTGTGAGTTGCGGAGATACCCAGAGGATGCAAAGGTAATACAGCGGACTTTTAACGGATGATAACAGACATAAAACGTTTGTTGCTCGTATATGTCACGGATTTACATCGTACATCGCGGAAAGTTATCCGTTTTAAAAGTGCAGCTCAAAAGTTTTTTTTTTTTTTTTTTTTTTTTTTTTTCAGATAAAATCGCAATGGACGGATGTTCGTTGGATACCCTGTATAAAGCAAATATGAAATGGATACACAATTGATGCATTACGTTTTCGAACGAATGGCAAGATTTTTCTGCAATTTATATCCTCTTTGTATCCGTAAGTGCAGTGGGACCGTGCCTATACATTACGTCAACACTGTTACTTACACTCGAATTTTTGGCTCATTGTGCCACATGCGCAATTCTGTCTGAAATAAATCTTTACGTATGTGTAACTAGTCAATTAGACACCCGACATACAAATGTTATGACAAAGCCTGAACGCAAAAGAAACTGTAAAACAAATTTATCATCCGTTAAACGTCCGCTGTAGTCCCTCTGCATCCTCTGGGCATCTCAGCAATTAAATATAAATACAAAATGTATATATTTGATCGCTAATCATATACTTTCCCTTTAGTTGGTGATATGAGACTTAATTTGATAAAAATTTCAACGCTACAAGAAGTTATCTTATCTTTTTTCCCGTTTTTTCTTAAAATATTATCGTTAAACAATTTTTTTAAATGAATAACCATAAAGGACAGTTTTTGTCTGGATCATATATAGGACTCATTATTTGAGATATTGCTCCCTCGCGCTTGTAATAATGAGGTCAGAGTATCGACGGGTTGACAAATACCAAGATAATGTGAATGGGGAAGTGATATACATGCCTGTGGTATACTGATCCATTGTGCTAGCACTTTAACAAAAAGTCGTCCAGATTGTTCGCTAGTACAAGGCAGACCATAATACACACTCGCATATTTTACGCATACAAAAACTTGTTCTTGGATTAATCCTGAGAGGTTAACTTAATGTCGCACTCGTAGCGAATAGCCAAATGAATAATTGCTGATGCGACGTTAAACAACACTACAGCCAACAAACCAACCAATCAACAATCTAACAGATCAGACTTCCTGTTGTGTTCATGACAATAGATTAAGCTAACAATGAAAGAAAGATTACCGTCACCATCACACTAGGTCTCGCTCTTCAGATTCCGTACATGTTACTTACATGGTAATTTATCTGTTTTTAAATGCTTATTGCTTATCAATCTCCTACAATTCCCTCATTTAATATTTGAACTATGGTTTTGAATACAAGTATATAATCAATTGTTTAGCAAAACAAAGTTTTTGTTTAGCTTTTGAATTATGTATTTATGGTCTATTTGTTTGATAGTTTGTGACTGTTAATAGTGCTTTATCTCACTAGACTTCTACTTCAAACTCGTCTAAAGTCAGGGGTATCAAAATCAGTGGTCATAATCGTGATTGTATTCTATTGTTCTGCCGTGCAGTACTGATTTAATCTTTTAAAATTTACTTTGTATAATCTCTCTCTCTCTCTCTCTCTCTCTCTCTCTCTCTCTCTCTCTCTCGGGGTCTGTCATCACCCATTTTAGTGACATCACAAGGCATCGGTATTCAGTTGATATAAAGAGTTCGCTAGCGGATCACAACGTCTCGACGTTCATATACAGACCGTTCCTTGAAATTTTTTTGGAGCTGTAAATGTTGTACAAAACAATTATTTAGAATGTTCTTGTTTTGAAAATTTAACAAAAATTAAGAACTGTTTTGCAAACTATATAGTGTGATTCAAGTTTTGATTTAAAACCGGGATAACACGCATCATTTGTTTACATTGACAACAATTGTGGTCCGTATATATAGTCTGCTGAATATTACGAACTTTAATGCCAAATTATTAATCTCGATTTTTCCATCTCATTCTGAGGTAAAAACACAATTTGAGATAATTTAATTCGTTATTTAATATCCTGACATTCCGGTTGTCTATGAAGAGTCAGTCGATTGTTTATTTACATCGACTCATCAAGGTTCTGTTCGGAATAACTACCAACCCGAATTGTTAAGAAGTTGTACAAATATTTTAGGGGAAAAATCATCATGCAAATGCTTTTGTCTTTGTTTGCAAATACTCGTTTCCATTAAATGGTTGATTAACTACATGATTAATAAGGAAGCAACAGATAGAAACGTTATACTTCACGTAGTTGCAGTGAGAAAAAAAAAACAACCACGTTGGGACACCCCGCCAAAAATTGTTGTTGTTTTACGTCATTTTTTTCGCATTGTGACGTAAGGGCTGAATTGTACCTTTTGTCGTGGCGCGTCACATATGATTCTGTAGTTTAACCCTCTTACTCCGACGCATTTTGAAAATCCGGCATCGGAGTGACAAGCGACGTCATAGTTTTATGACGTAAATTACGGAGACAAGTTATGACGTCATGAAAAAGCACTTGTTTTGCAGATCAGCTGATGAATTAATTTAAGCGATTCTTATTACATGGCTCACTTTGCCGATCTGTTACACAGAGAGAGAGAGAGAGAGAGAGAGAGAGAGAGAGAGATACTCAGAAATGAATCCCTATGGGTAATGGCGTATACGCGGTGTTATCGTCTGTAATACTTCACCTGTGCGGTCACCTATACAATGGATTATAACGGCAAATTTGAAGATGCGTTGATTAAATCTATGATATTATTTTATTATGCATCGAAGAAAAATTTAACACCTACAGCAATAAAGTTCAAGTCTTCAGGAAAATTCAGTTATAAATTATTTTATATTTGATAAAAAAAAAATCGTTTCAATTTAATGTTTGAAAATGAGGTGACAAATCGAGAAAGTTCCCTATGAAATTAGTTATATATTTCTTTACAAAGTGTAAACGATGTATTTTTAAATCAAAATATTAAATATTTTTTAAAATGCTATTAAAATTTAACACCTACCAGTAGTTAGTATATATTCTCACAAACATTCAGTTATAAAAATTATAAAAATATCTTTTAAAAAACCATTTCAAAACTTTAGTTAAAATCTCGTTAAATCAGCAAAAATACGCATAAACTATACAAGCGACACGGTGTTTCTTATACATAAATGTGATTTTTATGAATATGTGTTCTTTTTATAAAATAAATAAATAAATAAATAAATAAATAAATAAATAAATAAATAAATGAATGTAGTATGAAAATATATTATATATTGTAATTATTGAAAAAGGAATCGAATGTATGAATGAAAATTTAAAAAGAATGATAAAGAAATGAAAAAAATTAATGACTCAAAACTTTAAATAATATTTCATTTTATTCTACCAAAAAGATCCATTCACATATAAAATTCAAATAAATAGTAATAATGAAATATAGTGATATGTCCACAGACGCTCATAACTGCATAATTGATCACACTAATAAATATTGTCAACTGTTACATTAAAACATCTGCTTTGGTAAAATAACTGATAAAACTAAGAATGTATACAGAAAACATGGGGCTTTGAGCTAATTTTTTTTTTTACTATCGTGACAGTTTTCTATATATTTTAGGGAACTAACATCACTCTATGGATTTATATTGTAAACGTATTCTCCTTTTTTTGAAAGTTTAGTTAATTTAAACGTTTCAAATTGCCCAATCAGTATGTACACTAACAAAATCTTAGATTTGTTATAAATTTGCCACATTTTCCTTTAATAACAAGAACTAAAATGAACTGACTATGAAATCTGTATCTGTATAAATTTACATATTTGCAATATTTTACTCAATCAGTGGGCTATGTTATCATCCGACTTCTTACAAATTAACTTAAATTTTAGTTTTAAGGTATCTGTGACATATTAACATTATTATTTTCTTCTATTTGAATGATATTGACTTACATCCTCAACACTTAAATTCTAAGATGATATTTTTACTTCCAAAGGTATTATGAATGGAAAATTTTAATTTGAAACAGACTGTAGTTTACCTTAATTAATTTCTAACGTTCTCTCAGTGGTCCACAAAGATCTACAAGTCTCACCTAGCATACAAAAAAATACTTACCTGTAGATAAAAAAATTCAAATGTCCAAAACAAATTAACATAATCGTTTTTTTTTTTTTTTTTTTCTAAATTATTAAATCCATTTCAAATTCCCTTCATCTAAAAAAAAAAACCACTTTATCTGGTGTTTTTCTTAGATTTTGCTATTATGTTTTAGATATTTAATTTTGTATTTTTTGTAAAAATTTATATTATGTAAAGTAATTTTGATGTATCGATCCGGAAAATCGTAACTCCCACAGATCTGTCAATAGTTAGAATATACAAACCTATAAATACCAATAATTCAGACAGATACTCACTAATTGCAAGGCCAGTGCAATTGCAACTCCACTTACCAGGTTAAGATAAAATTGAATGTTACAATTACAGGTAAGATTCTAACCTCATTGCCCTTGCGGTGTTTTTAGTAAGTAAATAAAATTAGTGTCTATGTGATTAAAAGGGGGTTGACGAAATTAAAATCTTTAAATCTTTTCATTGATAACCTTCACTATTTATTTATTTATTTATTTATTTGTTTATTTATTTATTTATTTTAAAAAGAGTAATGAGAATGACATATTTGATATATATATTTTTTAATTTCCATTTCTTTTTAAATTTATAACCTTCACTATTTATTTATTTATTTATTTATTTATTTAATTTATTTATTTATTTATTTATTTATTTATTTATTTATTTATTTATTTACATGTTTTCATTTGACATGTAAAATAGTTAAATTGCAATTTGAGGAAACCGGTTTACATAAGCGTATACTCTTCTTCCGGGATTCTCTGTATATGTGGTTTTTTTTTTTCTTTCATTAATTATATAAATGTTAATTATTTTTGTAGTTTCAGAAAATCAATATTGACTTGAATTTGTTTAAACTAGTAAACTAGACAACAAACCCCCTCCTCCTTTTGATTGATAAGTAAATGGGGTTTGATGCCCAAGTCAAGGATATTTGGTCAAGGCACGGAGAAAATAAATATCAGGTGAAAACTATACACCACAAAAAAAACCAATAGACAAGATGCTACTGTTGATGCACTTTAAACTAAGAAAAGACTTGAACATTTGCAAAACGAAAATTGTGAAAGGGCCAAAAGAAAATATTCTAAAACATCTGAAGATTATTGGAGTCATGACATTCTAAAATTAAGATCGACCAAGAAATCAAAAATTTTAAAAGAAATAGCTTGTTTAAAGAAACTGAAAGTATAAAGCCACTAAATTATGAGAATCTTTCGGCTAAAGAGTTAAAATAAATACTCGAAAGTAAATTTGGCGTTAAATGTAGTTTGCGGAAAAGGGAAAACCTTCTAGAGTTACTTGGATAATATGAAAAAGAATAAATTGCTCAATTTTTATCTGATTTTCGAATGTCGTCCAAAGTTGGGCCACACTCATAAGTTTGGTAACCCGAAATATCAGTGTGACGAGATTCATAATTTCAATAATCATCGACAGGACATCTATCAGGTCAAAAGTCTATTAATTCATGGACTTCTGATCAGGTATATAAGACTCGTTTTTGGATGTCGTCCAAAATTGGGCGGCACACTTTAAAGTGTGATATTCCGAACTATCGGCAAATAACATTACTCTGCGAGGTTACAAATGTCCGTCTATCGGATGTACATGTATACTAGTATTATTTGCTAATATTTTATCTTGTTGAGAATAAAATTTTATAATTATATATGTATAAAATGAACTTAATTTATTCTTTGTAAAACATTTACCGTGGACACAACTTTTAGTTTTTTTATATACATGTATATATAAAATTACCCCACTCAAAGGATTAACTTTATCGACACATTTATTCTTCATTAATGTGTACATTAATTCAATTAATTCAAACAAGACTGACCATATAAAAATACTGTATGTCATGTGCTACTCAGAGTAAAGTTATATATTCATCTGCTAAATCCAATTACAACTTGGTCTTTTGATCACTTGTAGTTCTAGGAAGGTAGTGCTGTAAAATATGCTGTAAAATATGGTGTTTTTTTTTAATTTTTTTTTTTTTTTTTATTTTTTTTTTTTTTATTTTATTTTTTTTTTTGTTATTACTTGTATTTCTATATTTTATGAAATACTAATATAAAATAATCTTGTTGTTACATTTTCATTTCACTACTTTATTACTAGCTTCACAGTCATTTATTAGCAAAGAAATTCCTTTACAAATTAGCATAACAATTTAGCAATTATACATCTTTAAGGTAAGGGAAATCTGTAAAACCAGGCTCATCTCACTATAGTAGTACATACTAAGTATACATCGATAGCAAGCAGACGATATTAACCCAGCACAGGTAAATGGATAAAGGGAGGTAATCAGACTCGAGTCATTTTATATGCGACAGATTCCTGGACACGGAGAGAGTTACTTTCTTATCAATTCATAAGTGTTTAAGGAAAGAGGATTTCAAAGACGCAATTGACTGCTCTTAACAACGAAGCCCATTCTGATAAGTATTTTGTCATACAACGGATGAAAATACAAATATGTAAATGTAGAACAGTGTCACTGCATGAAAAATAATTATACATTGTTATTACATTTTATACACTTTCTATATATACATGGTTATATTTTGTTGGTTTGGTACTTACAATGTATACCGAAGTTCGAAATTGTGATAGATTGTACACTTTGTTCAATAATTGGTATAATGTATAGTTAAATAAACTCTAACCGAAGCAATGGGAATTTCCTTCATCTGAGTTGATTATTTAGTATATTTTATTTAATTTCCATGGAGATAAATGTTTTGCATTTGAAGAGTTCCGACCGTAAAACTTGGATTTTACGGTCGCAAATACCGGTTTATTGGCTCCGCAAGCGTCGCCAGGTATCCCTCAATCGAACTCGCCAGCGCACCACGTGATCAATACCTCTTAACGTTTGTGCGGAATGAAATGGATAACGTCTACGTCAAATATTCCCGAAAAAACGTCGTTATTACGGGAAAACGTAACTTTATGCGATTCCATTGTCAATAGAAATAATTGTCCCGCACAAACGATATGAGGTATCACGTGGTACTCTAGTGAATTCCATTTGTGCATCTGCCATTATTGTTAAAAAATGAAAAACGATTAGAAACTAAACCCTTATCATTGTCTGCCATTCATGTATTATAGCGTGTACAAAACGCTTGTAAGCTTCTGTAGCCCCGTTGATAAAGTATGTGGACTGCGAGGATATCACGAGATGCTATGTGTGGGCTAAAATTTTGTTTTTAGATTTTTTCCTTATTAATGTGTCTTCAGAAACATTATCTGATCAAAAACAAACATACTAATACATGTCCGAAACACAATCCAGAAGCAAAGTAAATTTGAACTTAAACATGAAAAACTTACCTAAAATTTTCTACAAACGATTCATTTACCTATTCTAGCACTGGTTTAATTAATATCATGTAGAGAATTATATACAGTCGTTCCTGCCGGTTGTGCAGTTGTATTATCGTTACAATGCAGATATTACATTATTTTTTCAAAACGATCTTTTGCCATTACGTCACGAAGCATGGGGTATCAAATACCTCTTTTGATACAGTGTGTTTCCAGTAGGACTTAATGGTTGGCTTCTTTACTATGCCCATTGCCAAATACAACCCTATAAATATCATATCATCTTCATTTACGGGCACCTATATCTGTGCATAAGACTGTGGCGCATATCTATTTGTTACTGTTACTAACAGAGGAAAAAGAGAACTGTTTGCAGTAGACAACAACTGTAAAAAGTACTGCACTAGAGGAAATTTGGTTGGACATTAACTGGGCCCGAATCAATGATTAAAAGGGGGCAACGGTCTGTTGAATCTGTTTTAATGGAAAACAGGAAACATAGGCCCAATACTTCTAGGCAAAACACCCGCTCGGTCTTTCTCCATTATCAAGAACGCCTGTGTAAACGTAGTAAGGCCACTGATGACGTCATTATAATTGTAATGACATCATTATAACGGTATAATGACGTCATTGTTTGTTGTGAAACTCAAATGAATAAACACTTGCATATCGATGTATCTCAATATCAATAAAAAAGTTTATATTTTAGCTTTTTTATCTAAAGTTTACAATATTGATCAAATGTGTGAAAAAGGACATATATGTGCCTCTCGGAGAAACAGGGTTAATTAGGAGCCTTGTTTGATTCCATATATGTTCCTCCTTATCATTTAATGGCATTAAGTTTATTATTCATTATTGTCTGAATAACGATACATGACTTACGATACAAACTAACACCAAATCGATTATCATTGCTTTAAGCCTTTTAAGATTGAAAGGGAACATTTTCGTGTTTTATGTGTCGTATTCGGTTTCCCTACACACAAACGTTTGTTCCCACCAGATTGCTTTTAACCCTTAGACTGCCAAAATCGGCCAATGGCCGATTGTAGTGATCGTTCACTGCAAAATGGCCGATTTGACCGATTATAGGGTTTTTCACTGCCAGGTGGCCGATTTGGCCGATTTGATTAAATTTGAAAAAGTGGCTTATTACCTTTATATCGATAGCGTACATCACAGGTGAGGCGTCAAAGTTTAGCTGGAAATATCGCGAACTTATCGTGACTTCATTGACGCCAACGTTAAATTGCGAATACGCGTCTTTTTTACGCCATTGTGATTGCAGAGATACCAATGGCGGGGCTTTGGGCTCGAGTGTTTCCTGGAGAAGAAGAACAGCGTCGGCCATTCACTGCACGGCCACATCTGATGAAAATGCCCCCAAAGGATGCGTCCCCAATAATTTACTTTAATCTTTTGTTTTCTATGACACTATTGAAGGAAATAGTCAGGCAAACAAACAGGTAGGTAGATATCTAACCCCGTCCCCAATTTTTCATGTTTTTCAACTACGCCATTCTTCTCTCTTATTTGTCAAGATTGTGTAATTGAATAAAATAAGTGGAAAAGTTTAACTCCACTTTAGTATTTAAACAACACCACTGGACACCATTTTGTCATTATAACCGTGCTTTACCAAAGTCAGGAGTTTTATTAGTGATTAATGTGCGTGATACTAGTTTTATAAAGAAGTTAAAATCAGAACAGAGCACAACAGAGAACACAAAACTTAAATAATAAATAAAGTTGTAGAACAAAAGGAAAATTTACGGTCAAATTCACAAAAAAATTTAAATAAATAAATATAAATAATAAAAATAATACTAACAACAAATACATGTAAATACCATTATGTGACGCTTTTTTTTTTTTTTTTTTTTTTGCGGACATCGTCGGGAATTAAGTTCATAAATAAACTAAACTTTATTGTCCAATCCTCTCTCTCTCTCTCTCTCTCTCTCTCTCTCTCTCTCTCTCTCACACACACACACACACACACACACATCTCTCTTTCTAACTCACACACACACACACACACACACACACACACGTATTCTTAAGATGACCACTTGTTGAAAAAAAATATATGATGATTATCTGTGTGTGTGTGTGTGTGTGTGTGTGTGTGTGTGTGTGTGTGTGTGTGTTTCAAAAACAAAGTTTGATTTGATTTAATGGGTTTTACTATCCTAGACAAAAATGGTTCACTTATATCGAGACATCACCAGTTATAGGTGAAATTGCAGAAAATTTGACCTTTGCAATGCACTTAAGTCAAGGTTCTTTAACTGCCACGCCTGCCGTGACACGGACCATCGATTTTATGGTCTCATCCGAAGGGCCCCGTGACCTTAATTTCTAAATGTTGAGTGCTTGTCGAAAAAAGTCACTACCACTTTTTAAGTCTTTCAACATACGAACCGAGCTGTAGTTAAGAATTGAATTTCACTTTTTACGTTGTTATCGGGGTGTAACAACGTGAAAATTATTACCTACATTTCTAAACTGATGAGCTGATTTTCAGAAAATCGATGTTACAACGTCGCGGCGTAATAATACATTAAATGTTACCGTTAAAAGACGATAAAATGTCTTGTTGAAAAAAACTGAAAAAGGTTTTAAATTGATATATTTTTAATCAATTTCTTGTTAATTTTAGTCAACATATGAATGATAATACAATTAAATCATTTGATAAAAAAGGTACTGTATTATGTCTCGTGCCAACACATTTACAAACAACAACGTACGACTATTATACGTTTGTAGGACAAGCGTGTCAACTTACAGGTTGACGTTTCCCATAACAAAAGAAAACTGAATGAACAGTGTTTAAAAAACAGTGGAACAAAAAAAATGAAGTGGAATTAATGTTTTCTTGGTTAAAAACTATGGACAGGGACCAAGACGAAGGGATTTCGTTTAATGATGACACCGGTGGTAGCGGTACGGTGTGCATTAGACTGCACGTTACCCGAGAGGGTATCACTGATATTTTTCTTCTGTGAACAGAACAGTCCCTATTATAGCTGTAAACCGAGGTCTCGTTTCAGTGGCCTGACATAAGCATAATGATGCGTAACTGAAATTCAGCATCACTCTTAGCATAGATATGGCTGTGGCTCTGGCGATGTGCAGTGTATTCTTGATTTCTATAATAATACTTTGATATTTTTTGCATAAATTCGGAAAACAGGCGTTTAGAAATTGGTTGAGGTGTGTGAAAAATTTATTTGACTTTGGATTTTTAAGGGGTGCACAAAAGGGATTCTCCGCGACTTGATTACAAAGGGATAAAAATATTTCATAAACAATTATTTCATAGTCTTGAATATTTTGGTAACTAAATATCAGAACATGTCAAGTTGAATAATTTTTTGCCAAATTTTAATCTAAAAAAAGATTTTAATGTTTTAGGTGGAATATTTGCCGATCTCGAAGACATTACCATTTGTTTACAAATTGAAAATAACTTCTATTAATAGGACTCAAAGATAGGTAATCCCCGAAACTGGTTGAAAGTAGTTCCGGTAGAAAACGTTGTTATTGGAAAATATTTACATTTTCAATGTGTTTGCTTTATATAGCTGTGTTTGAGACCAATGGTAATTATACCAGCTAAAATTACCAATGATATCGGCTATATTTACCATTGATCAGCTGACCGGCGTATGAACACATTGTTACATACGGAACTACATTATCTAAGGTAAACAAACATGACCGCTTACCATAACAACATACCTACAACACGAGATTTGAGATATGCTTTATTAATTTTTTTTACGCGATGCGCGATGGAATCGTAAAAATTAAAATTTCATTAAAAAAAATCTGTTAAATAAAATCCACCTTTATAAATACTAATAGAAATTAGACCAAAAATAATCGAGCAACACATCACCATGACAATAGTATACCGTCTGCTTTCATGATATATCGGGAGCAATACACATCACGACAAGGTAGCCAAAAATAATATCGGTAAAAATGGAATCCGATTTCGAATTACAGTAAGGTAATTTTGCTGTTTACTTACCCGATGACCTGGAGCTATCCAGTGATGATGAATATTTAGGAGATATTAATCTGGATGAATTGGAAACAGCAGCCGCCAGCTCTGTAACCAGCACAATAGACCAGCACACATTGCAAGAAATTCTGCAGCAGCCGGCAATAGAAAATATTTCAAAACCGGAAATGCCATCCATACCATAACCTGTCAATAAACGGTTTACGTCTGTGACCAAAGAAAAGATGGATGAATTGTTCGACGCTAGGCAGTCAAATGCAAAAAAAAAAAAAAAAAAAAAAAAAAAAAAAAAAAAAAAAAGAAAAAAAAAAAAACACCATTTGGGGGATGAAAATCTTTCAAGGTACATATATGCAAATACTGTAGGTGTAACTGTAGACGCTAAATCAAACACGCACACATACATAAAAGACGATTGTGTCACACTGTGTAAATGCCAATCAAAACAAGTTATTGTTGCATTCATAAAACAATCAAGAACCGTTTCAACCGTTACACAATGGACTTTTGTTTTGTTCCCCAATTACAATCAACAACAAAATAATAATTATAATAATAATAATAATAATAATAAAAAAAATTAAAAAACACAAATAAAACAACCAAACTGCCAAATTTGTTTATACAATGTCCAAGTGTTTTGTTGAACAAGACACAGAAAATTTTATACCTTTATTTCAGATTGGAGTAAAGAAAGGACCGGCTTTATTGTCGACATGGCAAACATTGACGCCAGTAGCTTAGATGACACGTTATCTCAATTTTACTGCGAGGTCAGGCCAAAACCAACAAAGGCATCAAAAGAAAACCAGGACAAGACTGAGGAAGTGTACCACAGGAGTTCTCTGATAAGCATAAGAGCCGCAATCAACCGACAACTCTCAAATTTACATAGGAATATGGACATAGTGCGGGACAAAAAATTTTAAATATCATGGAGTTTTAGATGGACTTCTGAAACAAAGAGTTAGGTCCGGGATATCAAAACCCGTGAAACATTAACAGATCATAGAACAATCTGATTTAATGAAACTTTCAAGTAATCTTTCTAATGCCCCCTCATCTCCCATAATTCTTAGACAATGCGTTTGGTATCAACTGGCTGTCAATTTCATTACACGTGGCAATGAATTTCATCACCAATTAAAAACTGACTCATTTGTATTTCACAATGACGACTCTGGTGAATATGTATCAATTAAACGTGAAACAAAACAGAAGAATTTTTAAGGGGGGTTGACAAGCACACACAACATATCCGATAAACAGATGTATGCAACTGGCAAGATTTATCCGGTTGAAATGTTGCGCTTACTGAAATGTGTCTAAATATAAAATAAAATCACTCAGCACCTCTCTTGCCGCCATTACTCACCCACATGTTGACGATCGGTCCAATTTAACAGTTGACATATCTACGTCTGAACCAATTTCCTCAACAAGGTAAATGAATAATAATCCACAAAATAAAAATATAGTAGTTAAAATTCCAAACACATGTATAAATCAACACCGTAACACATACACGCCAAATTTATTTGGTTATTCAACACTCTTGTCCTGCACGTTCAATTTCCATAACTAGACTGGTGACTGATAAGACTTTTTACACCGTCTGCAGTTAATCCATGCGCGGTTGCTGTTAGTGCCCAAAGCTATTTTTATCCTAATTTTACACTGACAAAAAACAGAACATTTGCAGATTAAATGTTACAATAAAACACTTTGTTGAATAAATAATTATTAAATTAATGATGTTTTGTTGACTTCATAGTTTTCTGCACTATTTTGTTCGGCTGTTACAGTGACTGGACATACTTGTCGTAGTCGTTAAGTATTTGGACATTTTTATAAGGATTAAAAATATCAAAATAATTTTTTGAAAATCGTGAAATGTAAATATAACCATTAAACTGTTTAAAAATGAGGCTTCTAGGCTAGCGCGCGTTATTCAGTTTGCATTGAACGGCATTGGAAGTTATATCGACTAGAAGCTTCATTTTTAAACAGTTCAATGGTTAAATAACAACGTCATTTGACATAAAACGACCAATAAAATGGCTCTAAATCGTGTAACAACGTGAAGTTTGTAATTATATCAATATACAAGCAGATTACTTAAACAAAAAGTCTCTTCATTGCTGATAAGCCATCATTTTGGTTCAATATAAATTGATGACAACATTTTTTTTATCATTTTTTTTCTGTTCGTCTTTTAACAAAGCAATATGGTAATAAAATCTATTTTAAATCAGATAGATAATCGCATTGCCTTACAATATCTGTCAACAACCGACCATCAAAGGGTAATAAGTCGTAACTGTTCTTACCCTTCCGGGATACCTAGTTTCACTGTCCGGGTTCAGATGTCTCCTTAGCTGGTTAATTTTTAAAGTTCATATTTAGTTCTTTGGATTATAATATCCACCATGGAGCATGATGTTTGTTTTTAATTTGATTAAATCATGGTAAAGAGCATACGATATTAAAGTCACAAAAACATCAAATTTTTTTAAATCAAATACAAACCTACTGGTTTTAAATCCAATCTTAATATCAAAAAGCAATGGTTCATCATAGTTTGAAAATGCTTTCCAAAGTCATCTGTTTTTAGTAGGCAATCAATTTTTCTGCATCTCCGAACTTATCGCCACTCTAAATAATAGTATACGTGTTTCAGGTGTAAATCACTATAACTATTTACTTTCACCCAGGCATATTTATCATCATGTTTTATCAAATCTTGCCCAAAGTTTAAAAAAATATGTAAGGCATATAACACATGTTGCATAGCATATGATTGATACTAGACCAACACACACTGGCACATCAAAATTTAGCAGATATTTGTTATATACTTTTACCTCCGTTGAACTTTAAAATTTTATTATGATACCTTATAACTAATCACCTGTTGTCGATAAATATCAATGTTTGATGTCATTTTGATTGGTTTGATTTGAAGAAAGATAAGAAAATAGTATATTGAAAGTCGTACGGCCCTACGATTCAGTCTTTACAGATGTTCACATGTCAACTTTGAAATGATATAACCATGTAATTACTTTAGTTACTGATTTATATAGTAATAAACGTTTGACACGTTCTTAGCGTTGCATACTTCCCGACTAAACTTGGTTATGCGTGTTTATGATTCACATTTGTGCAAACAACTTTACATGGACATAGTGTACAAAATGACTGGTAAGGGTGTTGCTAGCAGGGATAGGACGCATAGCATGATTGTTACGTCTGATGAGCACATAAAAAAAAACTGATAGGTGATTATGATTTTAATTGTAGTGAACAGTTTGTTGATGTCCTGCAAAATGCCTTTAATACTTTTGAAAGTTCACATTAACAATTTGTGCAATTAGCTTCTGGTAGAGATCAGGATCCTGTATCGCAAGCTCAGAATGCGAAAGCGAGGTTCGATAATTATGCTCGAAAGCATGCAGTCGACCTGCAGGTTAAACACGATAGTGCGTCTGCTATATCTAGACATTCATCAAATACTTCATCTGCTGCGGGTGCCTTGGCTAAAGCTTCCGCTAAAAAGGCTATGCTTAAGGTAAAAAGCTGAATTTTTTTTACAAAAAAAGTAGAATTAGAAAATAAGGTTCTCAAATGGAACAAGACTTGAAATATCTAAATTTACAAGCTGAATTCAGCTGAATTCGAGGCAGCTACGAAAGTCTACTAGCAGAATTTGTATCCAATAAACCTGGTATTAAATTAAACAATTTGTTGAGAACAGGTAATACAAAATCAATTATCGGATTTGATCAAAAATATTTTGCTAAAATCCCGACATATAATGCCGACGATAAAGGAAATACCGCATCTACAAAATAAAAGTAAAAACGTCTCAAGTTTTTAATCCATGTATGATGATGGAACCTTGTCACGGTAATAGTAATGCTAGGCAACCTTTGAAAGAAAAGTTCCGTAAGAATTCTACAATTTCTGAGGCATGGATAAAGAAAAATTACTGATGGACCTTCTATTCGACCAAATAACGCCATACGATGTGAGACCTAGCTGATGACGTCAGAGCTTGCGTGGAAGCCTTGAAATCTATGAACATTTTACGCGAGATCGACTCTCGGGTTCGTATAGTTAAAATCGTGGTACGATTACCCTTGTATATACAGAGAAGATGGCAAAAGGATGCGCTGCAAACACTGAGCAAAAGGGGCCATTACCCTAATATTTGTGTCATTTTTGATACAGTTGCTAGGGAGTTATCGGATCCAGTGTTTGGACTGTTATCAGATGAAAGGCTTACTGAGTCGAAGTTTCTGAAAAGTGGTGCATGTTCTGATGTTCAAGGTTCCAATTACAATACATCTAATGTAATGGATACTCACAATTTTGAATGAAGGGCATTGAAATGTTTTTTTTTTTTTTTTTTTTTTTTTTTTTTTTTTTTTTTTTTTTTTGTTTGTAGCGGGAATCATCAAATGGTAAAATGTCGAAAATTTCGGGATATGTCTCCGACAAAACGTCTTAAAGCTGTTCGTTAATGTAAACAATGTTAAAACTGTTTAGAATTTGAAATCAGTCTGCGACGTCATGCCGACAATAAGCTAAAAGCGTAATAGGTGAATGCAAGGGGCTACATTCAAAACTTTTGCATGAAGCCTTACGAAAATTTAACAATATTGACACCAATTTTGTAACCTCATCATTAAGTCAAAATACATCCAAACCCACCGACATAAAGAACGAGACTTGGAAGTAACGGGTAACCTTATATCATTAGAACAGCTTTAGGCGTCATTACACTTTCTTCATGTTAAGACTAAATCAGATATAAGCCTTGAAACACAAATTGGATAAAATGGACACTGAGCACGTTTTAGCTGGTAGTATTCCGCGGTTATCAGTCGATGATAACATAGTTGGATAATACGGTTTATCAAAAGGGTGAACATTATGCTTTAGAAATTCCTTTTAAGGAGGATTTTAAGTAACCAGATAATAAGGCGTTTGCTTTGAAGAGACTTTATAACTTAGGCTAAAGGTTATGACGAGATTCAAATTTTTATTACCAATATCGTACCGAAATGAATAAGCTGTTTTAACAGGGGTATGCAGAGTAAGCTTCGGGTGACAATATTACCGAAGGCGGGAAGATTTGGTATTTACCACACCATGCGGGTGTGAACCTAAACAAACATGATAAACTACAATTTGTATCTGACTGCGCTGCCAAATATCACGATACTTCTCTTCACAAAAAATGTCTCAAGGTTGGGATTTAGCAAATGACTTACTAGTTGAATTACTTGTCAAGATTTCGGGAAGGTAGTATTGCCCCCTATGGCTGACATTGAAGCAGAGTTTTATCAGGTCAAGGTGCCGTTGAAACACAGAGGTGTATTGCGATTTATGAAGTCGAAGGATGGTGACATGTCTAAAGATCCTACAACTTTTCTCATGACAATACATCCTTTTGGTGGAGTCTGGAGTCCAAGTTGTACAAATTTTGCGCTGAAAAGAACTGTTGAAGACAATGCTAATTTATATGACTCGGAGACTTAAAGTACGGTACTTAATAACTTTTTCTGTTGATGAATTCTGTATCAACGAAAATTTAAGTTATTAAACTGGTACAAGAGTTATGTGAATTAACAGCATTATGGGGGCTTTTGTTTGACGAAGTGGATTGCAAAGGATCGATATGTTTTGGAAAGCATTCCTATTAATGAGCGAGCTAAGGAGCTAAGGAAGTACAAAACGTAGAACTGCGCTGTGGTTCATTGCCAGTGGAAAGAGCTTTAGGAGTTCACTGGAATGCTACAGTGATGTTTTCGGAATACAAATTAAAGAACAGAAGGGTGCTACTACAAGAGGGAATCTTCTAAGTATTGTCAGGTGTATGATCCGTTGTGATTCGTATGCCCTACATTCTGTTGGCTAAGAAAACCTTATAATGCGAATGTATAATGAACAAAGTTCAGGATGATGAGTTGGATACCGAGTTATGGTAACATTGGCTTCGGGATTTGCCAATGTTGCAGAACTTTCAATTAAGTAGTTGATTAATTCCTGTAGACTATGCTTCATGTAATAAAGTTGATGACAGCAAATGTCTATTCCAAGATTAGTACTTTCTGCAGCTGTTTTAGCGGCGCAGTTAAGCAGTATACTACACAGAGAGTTAGGTTTTGATGTTTATAGAAATGTATTTCGGACCTATAGTATGCTGGTTTTGCAGTACATTAAAAAGAAGGCAAACCGATTTCACACTTGTTGCAAATCGTGTGGCAGTTATTCATGATGGGTCATTTTTAGAACAATGGACATATGTTGAGACAGAGTTAATTCAGCTGATGACGCGTCTAAATATTTGAAGGTATTAGGGATGGTTGCAATTTTTTGTGGAAACCTAAAAGAACAGCGCCGAAAGCTCCTGAAACTTCAGATTTATCAAATAATGATAAAGAAGTTGCAGTTGCACTATTCTTTATTTTTAAGCAGAGGTTACGATGTCAGACGGTTTCAAAATGTATTGACACCACTGATAAGACGAATGCTGAACATTCTGTTATACACTTTTTGCAAGCACATTGTGTTGGTGCTAAATTGCAAGCTTTGAATGAGCAACGTAAAATAAGTAAACAAAGCAAGATTTATTGATTATTACCATTTTTAGTACCGACAAATTAATAAGAGTTGGAGGCAGGTGATTGTCTATTATTTTTTTCGCCAATTTCAGACACCGTGAAACAATATTACCTAGGGACCATCATGTTAAGATGTTAATAGTAAGACACGTGCACGAATTGCAAACCAGACATTCCCGAAGAGAGCATGTTTTGGCCGTTATTAGACAGATTTTTTTGATTCCGAAGTGTCAATCTGTTATAAATAGAATCCATAAACCGTTTTTTTTTATGTAAACGTCTATATTCTTCATTGGATTCTCAAAAAATTGCATCTCCTCCGGTGTATGCATAAAATCCAGTGATGTCCCGTTCGCTAGAGTAAGAATTGTCTGTTTTGGACATTTTACGTTAAGCGAGGTCGAAGTGAAGAAAAGTGATGTGGTTGTTTATTTGCTTGTTTGTCAATACGAGCCATTCACATTGAAAGACTTCATAGTTTTGGTGCTGATTCTTTTATTCGTGCTTTAATTCGTTTCATTGCTCGAAGAAGTGTACCGGAACGAATAAGATCCGAAAACGAAACAGATTTTGTTGGTGGTGAAAAAGAGCTCAGAAATTCTATTCGACAATCTATTGATCATTCGAAAACTAAAGATTAGCTTCTACATCAGAACATCAAATGATAGTTCAATCGCCCAAGTGCTTCCAATATGGGAGGCGTCTGGGAAAGACAGATCAGGTCCGTTCGCAAAGTTCTAAACGTTCTATTGAACAATCCAGTTCTTGATGACTAGCGTTTAGAAATAATTTTCTGTGAAGCTAAAAACATTGTGAGTTCACGTCCGATTACTTACGTGTCAGACGATCCAAAAGACTTTGAACCATTGACGCCAAACCGCTTTTTATTTTTGAGATTTAATGAAATTTTGCGGACGTCGTTGGAAGCATACATAGGGTCTTGCAGATCCATTTTGGAATCGTTGGCTCATGGAGTATCTTCCAACCTTTCATATACGAAGCAAGTGGTTAATTGCGAAGGGTAATTTTAAAGTGGATTTGGATGAGTCAAACCAAAGAATGAACTGGCATTTAGGACGAATTCTTCAAGTTTATAAGGTAAAACAAACTAGCAATTTTAGAATGAGCATTATATAAACTTTGTCTCTTAGAAGGTGTTATTATTAAATTATGAATAGTTTGAACTTTCAACTTGTAAGGTCATATGCCATAATAATGCCTCTTGCATGGGTGTGTATGACATGTTCTGCTCTGCAAATTCGTTTTTGTTGTGTCATAATATTGTTGTTTTCGTATCAGTTATAAGTAGAACCTTGCACAAAAAATTGTAATCTTTGTTGTATTCGTTTGTTAGGTTGCAACGGATGGGATCAAAGGCCATATTAACGCCGTCTATTCAGGGTTGTACTCTGTACTGTATGTTAATTTTATTTGCATTTTATTTTTTTATTTAAATTTTGATAATTATTTGTTGAATCTTAAGACTCATTTCACTATAAATATTTGTAAAAAACGCAAATGTAAATGCTCGGTTGGAATTCGTATTTTGTCTCGATGAATATCGATGTTTTGATGTCATTTTTATTGCTTGGTAGAGTGCTCGCTCCTTAAGTGGGAGATTGTGGTTCGAACCCCGGACGTGTCTGACCAAAGACTTGAACGTGGTTAGTGACTGTTCTTTCGCCATGTTCTCGGCAGTACGAAATGGAAGCCACAGTTCTTTCGGATGGAAACTTAAAATAAACGAGGTCCCAGCTAGGTACAATAAAGAACCCTGTTGCTTAACGCCATCAGCGCAACGCACAGGGAAATTATGACACTTTCGCTTATAGCTGGCGATGTCTCGATATAAGTGATACATTCTTAATTGGGACGTTAAACGCTATTACTTAACTCAACTCATTTTGATTGGGTTGATTTGAAGTAGGGTATGTTCGGATAAGCTGGCCGAAAAACTGTAACGGTGAAAGAATACTGAATAAAAATGCGTTATATTAATAAATATTTATGGCTATTAACCAAATGGTACATATGGTTGTACAAAAAACTGTTTTCAGCGTTAAAGGTACAATTGTTTGCACCTGTAGAACGTTAAAAAAATATTATATCAAAAGTCGTCCGGCCCTACGATTCAGCCCTAACACATGTTTACATTCCAACTTTGAAATGATAAAACCATGTAATTACTTTAGTTATTGATTTATATAGTACTGAACTTTTGAAACGTTCTCAGCGCTGCTTACTTCCTGGCTACACTTGGTTATGCGTGTTCATCTTTCACATCACATTTATGAAATCTGTCAAAATTTTAAATGAATTTAGTTTTGAATATTTAATGCAATTTTAGGCATTTTGCACCAGATTTACTACATCACGCGAGATTATAAGTATATGGCAAGGTAAACTAGCTTTAAAAAAATGACGAGGTTCATTGATCTAAAGCAAAAGATAGTGTCAAACTCTCAGTTTTTGAGCAGAAGATGTATGCAGCTCTTATGATTTTGAATCCGTTTAACCATAACGCGTGTTAGAAGCTCATTTTCTGTTACCTGATATGAAGTTTTTTTTCTTGATTCCTTAGGTTCATGGCAAGAAAGTTAAAATGATTTAAAATGTATTTAATAGTCACGATCTCTGTTATCTTAAAAATGTGTACAAGTCTGCCTAAAATAATATTTGTTTTGTTTCCTTTTTAGTTACCTTTTCTTTTTTGTTTATTTTTATACACTTCAATTTATTTCTTTGAAAGTTTTCCTAGACGCATTATTAAATCATTTACATTCAGCTCTTGACAAACAGGTAACTAAAGAACCTAGTTTTCACAGTTTTCAAGCTTCGCCAGCTTAGTAAATGTTTATGTGCAGTGAGTTAATTAAATAAAATGAACTTCCTTACAATATTTATTTTCAGTCCTTGACAAACAGGTAAATAAAAAAAACATTTGTAGATCATGCTTCTCTAGCTTTGTTTATCTTTATATGCTTATGCAGTAAATGAAAAAACTAATATAAACTTCAAGGTCGTTCCCTTTCATAATAAGTAACATTACTTCGGTTCATGTATCAATGTTTAACTATCTCTTTCCCTTAAAATATGGACATGTTTTATCGGATTAGCAATTTTAAAAGGACTTGTGACTTAGAAGATCTCTAGCTGATGTCTATACATGTGATATAGACAAATTCAGAAAGTGTAACATGTACTTTTGTGATATATTACCTGGAACTGGAATAACAGATTAAATCACTGACAAAGAAGCAAAGTAACTCTAAAGTAACAATTAAAATTTAATTTATTAAAGCAGCAGATACATAAATATATTAATCACAATATCTATTGGAAATGATTAAAAATATAACAAACTAAAAAAAGTATTTAAAAAATAATAAGCTAATTTGAACATAGAATAAATCGACAAGATTTATTCGTATTAAAGAATTAACACTACTACTTAATAATTTAACAACTTATCAAACAAAATTTGATTATGAAAAACCTTAAAGAAGAAACTTCATAAAATAAATATGCTTTTATTCATATATACTGTAAGCATACTGCTACTGCATGGTAGAAAAATACAAGAAAGTTGGTAATTGTCTTAAAAATCTTAAGACATTATGTTCAAAATGAAGATGTAGCACAAAAAAGGGTTGTGCAATCATTCGCTACTTCATCAAAACTTTTAAAAAGATAAACATAAACATAAAACATAAATTATAAAACCATCTAATTATGCATAACATATTTTTCTAATAGATCTTTACATGTTAAATAAACTTTGAGATAAAATTGAAAAAAAAAAGAAATTAAAAACCTAGACTAAAATTTAGAACTAACAATCAATTACACGTTTTAGCAATTTCACAAAATGGGTTTTTCATAATTTTTTTCTAACTAAAGAGTGTCTGCTGCACTTAATGAATAAAGATGAAATAAAATCCTGTAGACACAGTGTTTCATATGAAGGTAAACAATTTGTATGTCAATACCAAAAAAATAGGTTTTTATCTGATTAAAAAAAATAAACTTTTTTTTTAATTTTTACAATCTTTTTTAATCTGAGGAGTAAGGAGTCAATTGAAAATGAGTATAATAAATAAATATTTTAAGAAACCAAGCAAAGTGAATACAATATTAACATGTGTATTTAAACTTGTATCTATAAACAAATTATTGTATATAACACAAATTGTCCTGTATCTTACACCATATTGCAAGACATAAATTTAAAGCTAATGTTTGCAAACCTCGGTACACGAAAATTGTCAAGATTTACAGACTCTATTTCATAAATACTGTAATTGTGAAAAACAAGTTTAAAACTTTAAAGGCGGTCCAAGAGAAGTCATCTTATGAAATCCCACAATAAATTTGTGACTTCTTTAGTAAATAACACATAGCATTTTTAAATAAAATAACTAATTGTTTTCAGCCGTCGTAATTATTGTTCCAACTTTTAATACATTTTTCTTACTGGATTTGGTTTCACATAGTTTTAGAACATTAAAAGCATTAATTTTTAAACGTTGGGATTATCCTTTTAATATATCAACTTTTTCGATCCCTAGTGTCACGGATTAGGAATGTTTTCCCAAAATGTGTACATATGAAAAATGAAAATTAAACAGTTATTCTTGTTAATATCTCTATATATGTGTTATTACTAATAACATATATCTAATTTGTATTCCATATATGTATAAATCTGTATTGAATTTCATACTTTGATAGTTCTTAAATATAAGAGTCCTTTTCTGTAAAATTTTATTTTTACCTTAACACTTTAGGTGAGCTCTGAGGTACTAGTTATTTAGCATAAGCTTTGTATCAGGTTTAAACAAAGTTGACTCTTTTTTATTTCTATGTTTTATCTATTTGTATTTTTTCATTACCAAAAAACAAATTTTTTGTTTTATTTGAATAATGTTACCACACCTACAAGTAAGTCTTCAATGAACTGATGCCAAATATATATAATGCTTCAAACTTCTAGGCGTGTGTTGCATGATTGCAATATCTAAATTTACTATGACTAAATAGCAATTAAGAAAAGAGGATATATAAAGTTTACTACTTTATGTCACTTAAACCTAAAATAAAAATCAAGGTGAATTAGCTTAAAGCATTTGGTAAGTTTCTAGTGTTTTAGTTTGTGAGAGGAAGATATTTAAAGATCATTGGGGATAAGATGCAACGATGATTTGAATATTTCAGATTGAAATTCTTTTCTATCTCTTACCAAAAATAAATTGAAAATAATACTTCAGATTTATTTTTAAATTTACAAAATCTAATCAAGCTTTTTCAAATTAAATGATTAAAAATAGATACAACGCTGAATTATGTGCTTATACAGCAGAATAAACTGTTGAATTTTCTGTGCCTAGTGTTTGTACTACAATACACATGTATAATGATGATTAATAGAGTGGTAAATTTCTTTTCTTGTTTCGGGGCATTATTTACTTAGATCTATATTTGTCTAGACAGGTTTATCATTTGTTGGGATGGGATCACCAGCCTGATGGTTTTTTATCTGCAAAATAATATTTTCATAATATGTTTTTTTTCACGTCATCTGAATACCAATTCGACCTGGGTTTTAACAGGCTGTTTAAAATCAACATTCATCGATTCGTTCTTCTGTTAAAAGACAAATATACGTGTACACATATTTAATATTTAATAATCTAATTTACAAATAAATGCTTATAATGTGCATTTTCCAGAAAGAATGTAATTATACTTCATTTTTTAAGTTGATATTTCTTTTGTGAAAAACAAAATTCCAATTATTTTTGCAACAAAAGGATATGAATCAAACAGGATCATCTTCACTACATCCACAGAAAATTATAACAAGATATGGGTTTGCAAAGAACAATAGAAAACAGCGCTAATTACTTGTTACAGAAACTATCCAATTTTTTTCCAGTTTTGTTCTCACGGACAAATCAATTCACAGCTTTTAATTGAAAAGATAAAATCCATGCTGTTAAAAACGTACAATGAATTATTTCTATGTAATTAATAAAACAAACATACCAAATCACAATTAACCAATTCAATAAACTGATGCAGATATTGCCTTGATAATTAAACAATAACTTAAAATCAAAATCATCGCTATATAAATACCAAAACTATCCTAAGACACATGCTTATAAGCTTTCTATATTCCAAGACAATTTACAATTGTAATATCCTTATGTAACCTTAACTTTTGAAACTATTATCTTGAACAATATATAAAAATGTTTGCTGTATCAATAGCGGAATTTTTGGTTTCAGTAAAACACAAAGTATTATAATGCTCAATGAAGTCATTTGAAGATCGGGTAGTTTAGTCACATTGCAAGACTTCAAACGTTTACGGATAAAATACTACAAAGCCGTAAATTTAAAAAAAATGGAGTCATATACATTATATATTTAAATGATTTTCCGAAATGTCCACATTTGACAATTTATTGATAAAAAATACGATTGGAATATCAATTCAATTAAAAACTCCTCTAAAATAATCAACCCATTGCTCCTTATAAACTGTTTGTTCATATATATAAAAATAAATTTTCTATCTAAAAAAAAAATAAAGAAAGATTATACATAACATAAATATGTTTCTTTAACCTCCATAAAAAAATGTAATTGGAATTACATTACGACTTGTAATAATATTATAAATGGAAATTACAAATAACAATTAAATGTTTCTTCAATATTAGACTTTTCTTCGTACTTTAGTTATATATTTTTAAGAGTTTTTACTTTGCTATTAGTCTAGCTGTAACATACGTTTCATGTCTCAAACAATAATTTTGTTGTCTGTGATCATGTTGTCTGTTTATCGAAATGATTTATTAATTTAAATCAAGAACCTTTAAATTTTATTGGATTTTTAAAACAATTTTATCGCAAGGTATTTTATATTAGATATTTAATGTTGAGATGTATGACACATGTGATAGTGCATGTCAAACTACGATAAAATCTAAACGAGCTACACAGACTTGTTAATTTCTATTTGTTAGAATAACAAATTGATTAAAATTGTATATAATTAAATACTTACCAATAATTCTAAAAAATGACATTCACTTTTCCACCTGTTTCTGGTTATAACTTTGATTATCATTTGGTTTATTTTGCGTATTTAATGCTTCGGAGTTAAGTATGTTCCTAGAACATGCAAATCAATAAAAATGCCATATATTTTAACTTTTCAATACTATAATACACTCATTAAAGTCATCAGAAACTCACCAGAAAATCACTTTTGTTAGACTTAATTAGTAATTTGAATGTTTGCCAAATATTTGCAAATGTTTACAAAGGTGGTTTTCAAGCCTAGCCATTTAGGGTCGTCATCAGAATATTGTTGATTTTTATAAGTCGCTGTGTATCAACTCAAACTTCTTATATTTGACTTTCTAAAGTTTCATTCGTTTTTTCCATTTTTAATTTTTTTTTTTTCATAATGAACGTTCACATTTTTAATCTATAAGTCAGTTTTAAAGTGTTTACTTTGCCTCTGACATTGTGATTGGACATGGATAGAAATATTTGTGTTTGATTTATTATAAAGAAATATTATACTCAATACCTTACTTACTTGTTAGTATCTCCGGAATGCCCATAGGCAGCTTAAAAGTAAATAAAATTGAAATTAAGATTGTAAACAATCCGTAACGAAACATTGGATAAATACATCAATAAAAATTAATAAGTTGATTTTCAAGGTCCAATAAAATATAGACAAATTGACCAAAAAAATGTTAATAGTAATCATAGATAAATTTCTTGATGTTTTATGATATTTAGAACACAAATTCACTTTTTTATTTGTTTTTTGACTAAACTAAGATAGTTAAATAGTTAAATGTGTCTTTGATAATTACATTGCAAAATTTATTCGATCTTTTAAAAAGTTAAATTTCAAATCTTCAATTGTTAAATCTAAATAGAAAATTTTCTTTTAGATAAAAATGAAAACGTTACATTTTAAGAACCGGATGTAGTATGCC